>MU225441.1:1521016-1554879 GCA_018584345.1 Thuja plicata
ATCTCCTTCTTTTCTGTCTTTCCGGGATTCACTTTTCCCTTGGTTAAGCAGTATTTATCTATTATGTGATATCCAATCGTACATGAACATTTTGGTTTGCATTGAGGATCTATGTCCTTGATCACAAACTTTTTCGTTATTTGACATTGGGTTTCCCTGGTTGATAAATCTCACCTTGGAAACTGAATATTGTGCTATCCCTCACAAGGGTTACTTTTTCACTTCTTTCATGATATATCTTTGCATTTGTCCCTTCCATGGTCTCATAGGAGCTATGACCTTCTTGGCTTGGACTGGGTGTTGTCTATGGATATTGTCTTGATGTTGAAGAAGGTTTTATCCTTGTTCTTTTCTTTCCTTAACATGCCAAACTAGTATGTACTTTGTCATCTTAAGGAGGGGGGCATATATACGGCCTCCCTCATTTTATATTATGCATTTTTGTTCTAACATTTTGTTTTACAGCATGCTAAATCCTCTGAAGGTAATGCACATAAATTGCTAAATCCTAAAGAGATACGCATTTAATTACAATTCAATATGCTAAATCCTCTAAGGGTAACGCACATAAGTTGCTAAATCCTGAAGAGATACGCATTTTACAAATGTATTCCATGGTGATATGAGAATATGGATCCATGGGTACTTCATAAAATCCGTCAGAAGACGCACTACATACATGCACAAAGTCGCCAGAAGGCGCACAACTTCATGGGGTGACTATGAAGTGCTTGCTTGGTGGTCCATCCTATCCTTTTTGTGGTTCACAATGAGATACACACATCTTACTGGGTGAGTTAACCACTCCTCTCTCTCTCTTTCTCTTTGACTGGTAATGTCTCTCTTATCGTGATCTTAGTGTTGATAAAGACTTAAGTCCCTTGGGGGCTTAAGGATTTCTTTGTCTCCTTTGATTCCAATCAGATTGTCTTTTCTGTATGTTCCCCTTTACCAAGAGTTTGTGTTGAGCTCATACTCTTGCTAAAGTGGGGGCTAAATGTATAGTCGGAAAATGGAAGCACTTCCATTGTAGACTTGTTTAGCCTTCTGAGTAAGTGGTTTGGGGTCATGAAAAGCGCCTTGAATGGGCCCTGATCTTGACCTTGCTTTCCCCATGTTCTGTCCCTCTTTCCACTTCTTTCCAGCCTGATTTCTACATTCTGGACTGCAGACCTGAGATTCTTGACTTCAAGGTCAGGGTCAACCTTTTGGGTCTATTTCAACCTCGACCCTGAACTAGGTCAAAGTCGACCTTGACCCTAACCTAGGTCAAGGTCGACCTCGACCTTGACCCGAGGTTCAAACTTCAGGGTCTTGCAATTTCCAGATGTTGGTCTTTGCAAAAGTTATTTCCCGCTTCCGTGTCGGCTGTTTCGGGTTCCGAAGCGTCGATTCCTAAATTATATTTAATATAGGTCCTCTCCTAGGGGTAAAGGCTTTAATAGGAATTTAATTATCCTATGTCGGCCTCCTTAGAAGATTGTGCCCTACTTTCATATAAAAGGGAGCCTTCTCCTCTCTTTTCCACTAAGTCTTCTAATCGTGATCAAGCATTCTCAAACTATCTTTAAGTGTAATTCAAGCAAACTAAGTAGCAAGATTTCAAGCAAGCTTTCATCAATTCAAGCATCCATTTTCATGAAGGAGATCCATTGGAGGCCATTGAAGGATTCAAGCTACATAGTGCCCTTTTCGTGATCTCTCCATCCACCTTCTTCCAAGCCTCTTCCAAATTCAAGAACCCATTCAAGACTTGGTGTTAGAGATCTACAAGTAAGAGATTGAAGACATCCTACCATTCTACATACTTGTGCACTCAAGGATTCGAATCCTCCACAAGGAATTTCTCAAGCAAGGTAAATTTATGCATTTAGTTTGTCTATTTCTGCGATTTCAATTACATATATTTGAGGTTAATTCCAAAACCGGGGTTTGACCAAGGCAAACCCCTCCCCCCAACAAACAATCCTCTTTTTCTTGCAGGTACAGGTTTAGGACTGCGGATTTGGACATAGATCTGGATACCCTTTTCGGCAAACTTTCGGGATCCACGAACATATTTTATGTCAGACCTGTGCAGGTCAAGGTCAACATTATTGGGTCAGGGTTGACATTTGTGGGTCAAAGTCGACCTTTTTCATAAGACGAGATCAGAACGGAAAAAGATTTTTGGGTTTTGTTCGTCTCTGCGTTCCGATTCCGGATCATACTTCAGTTTTTCCATAAACAGAGTACAAAGCCCAGAAAACGAAATTCTTTGATCTGCAATTCATTAAGGTTAGTAGATTTCTCATATTTCTTCAATTACTATCATATATCATATCTATACATTCAAATAACAGAATTTAAGATCTCCCTCTTTGTTCTCTTTTCCGAATGGTTGATTCATTTGTGCATTAATCTCTCTTTTGGGTGGATCAACTTGGATCTTTTATTTGTGCATTTGGGGATAAAGGTGGAACATCTTATCTTCTCCCTAATCACAATTTCAATATACAATCAATCAAATTCAATTAAGTGTAAAGTAGGGTTAAAGAACTCAACACACTCTAAACAAATCAAACAACAATTAATAAACAATCTCCTTATCCCCAATTTCCCCCTCTACACAAATATTTTTATAGTTAGCCTAATAATTTTCTATAAGAACTCTTTTTTCTTTAAATATGATTATTTTCCATGGTCCTTAATGAAATTTTAGTTATTGTTTGAGATTCGCCAATATTTTCTACAAAAATTTGTGATTAAAAAGTAATCGCCAATACAACTAATTTGTTTTCCCAAAAAATTGAGAGATTCGCCAATAGGAATTATTTTTTTTTAAATAAAATAAAAGATTTGCCAAGATTTTATATATTTTTCTAGAGGGGGGTTTCTTAAAGTTATCTCTATGTAGGACCATTCGGGCCTTTAAGAGGCATGAGATTGTTACTAGCCCGAGCATCTGGTGGGGTTGGTTGTTTGCTTGGGGAATACCGTCAGTGAGAGGTTCCTTTCTACTCCAAAGGTTGTAAGAATTTTGTTGATCATTGTGGAAGGCATGTACTTCTGAATATTCAGGTTCATTTTCCCTCTGGAAGGGAAACACAAACTGGTCTTCCCCTGCAAAGGCAAGCGAGCCTTCCTCTTTTCCAGACTCATAGGAATCGAACACCATAGCATTGAATTGCACCAGAGCCTCCTCTGGATTCTGGATGTAATGATCACGGGAGTTGTTCCCATACCCATCATTGCCTTGGTGTGAATTTGGAGCCCCAACAAAATTAGCCTCTGATGCTTTGTAGGCATTGGCATTGTCTGTTGGGATGCTGTCATTATTGGGTCTAGTGTTCCATGGCATGTTTGGTCTTTGCTGCCCAAATATCTTATCCTGTGTATTGTCGTTGTTGTTATTGTATGTATTGAAATTCCGATTTGGATTTTGAGGATATGTATTTGGACCGTCAGGTGCCCATTGATACCCACCTTGATTCTTAGGTGGATTCAACTTCATCCGGGTGAGCTCGTTGGTGAGTTGGGATAATGTCTTCTTCACGGCATCCAGTTCAGAGGCCATGAGAGTATCAGGCTTTGCTTGGGGCACAACTCTCTGCACCACAAACGCTTTCTTGTGAGCCTCATAACCCGGATAAGTAACAGATGGGGGTGTGGTTGCAAATGATTGCGCCGAAATGGGGTTCAACATAGGCGCGTGAGTGGTCGGAACTTGATTGTTTTCTACAAACAGATGTGGGACAGCAAGGTTATTCATGATAGGTACCGTTTCATAACTCCCTTCTTGTGGGTCAATCTGCTAGGTGAATGTGATGGATTCATTGTACACCATTTCCATCTATCTCTATCCGTTGGGGGAAGCCTCCTTAGAAAGATTGAGGTAAACGGATCCAATTCTTTTAAGTAAACTTGTATGACAGCCTCTTCTGGTATGGTGTAAGGAGCTTCCAACTTCTGATGCATCTTGTGAAAACGATAGTTGAACATAGCGATAGGCTCTTTAGGATCTTTCCTCGTGGTAATGAACTGGTGATGTGTCGTGGTCGGATCCACATACAGTTTGAATTGATTGAGAAATTTGGTTTCAAACTCATTCCACGCAGAGATTGATCCTTAGGGTAGGTTCAAGTAACAATTGTAAGCGAACTCTCCCAAGGTGTATGGGAATAGACGACAAACAACGTCTTGGTGGGCGATCTCTTTACGGTTGCAAATTTCCTTGAAGGCGCGGATGTGTTCTTCTGTTGTCCTTGATTCTCCATATATAAACTGGGTGCAAAACTTCTCCAGATTTTTGGGTAACTCATTGAGCTGCCCAACAAAATTTAGGGGTGAGCTGGTTGCGTTGGCAAAAAAGGTCATCGAAAGAGGTTGCTGAAAATTCTGATTTTGCAAGTTTTGATTTTGCTTTATGGATGCGATGACAATCGGGGCAGCGATATGTAATTGTTGTCCAAAATAATTCTAAGACTCGGTAAGATGGGAAGAGGATTTTTCTTTGTTCTTTCCTTTGTCGCTGCGAGCTTTACGATGATGGGTGAGTTCAAGGAACTCGCCTCTCTTCGGAGATGATCTAAGCACTCGCTCGAATCTCTCTAGAGAGAAAGATCAAATGTTATCCAGCTTTTGATTCTAGCGCCACTTCTGTTGAGCGTTGTTTTGACACTAGCCAACTTACTAGGATCTCGAGATTCGATTTCCTCTCTTGAAAGAATAACGAGGTTATTCCCAAGGTTCTCTGGGGTCGAATCACAACCTGCTTGGTTACTCAGTTGAAGATAAATGTGATTGTTCACGAGGAGGCCTTTGTTGGTTCATTCAAGACATCAAACTGCAAAACCACTTTAGTTCTTTTTTTCTATTTTCCGTTTTAACATATGGGTGTTGTAAATAGAATGTATTTTTGGTATTTTTAAGATGTTCAAATTTTAGAAATTTAAGAGACGGAAGAGAGTAGGGAGTACAGTAAAAGGAAATAAGCAAATGACTGAAAATGAAGTCCTACGGACATAAACCGTTGTAAACCCTTCCTTGCAAATTGAATGATGGGAGAGATTTGGAGTAAGCCCACGAAGCATAAATCAGACCAAGTCACAATTCACTACCCCACGGATGCAAGAGTTTGGAGAGAAGACGTATTTACTCATGCAAGATATTCAAAATCGATCAAATTGCGAAGCCACCAAGATGTGCACACCCACGAGATAGATTTATTGTTATGCCCAAAGATGATCTCTTCCACGCATTCGTCACAACAAGGTAAAGTAATCAACAGCAAACTCCAACTAAAAGAAAAGTGAATTCGAAGCACAATAAACAAGAGGCTCTCTGAAAATAATAAACAATGCAAGCATACATTCAATAGTTTTGCATAGGTAGCAGCAATTCACACACCACGAATGAAGCACCAAATGTATATCTTTATTTCATTAAGAATCTAACCCTTACATTTATTTTGTGATTACAATATATAGAATTTGATCCACAACTCTAAATTCTGAATTTAGGGCATCAGAGAGAAAAATAAATTGAACTAAAACTTTACTGGAAGGGAAACTACTTTTAACTGACACTAGATAACTTGCATGGATCCATGAACCCATTTACAATCAGTTTGCCCATGCAAGGAGGGTCAAACTCGCCAAGAAGAAAGAGAAAATAAGAAGGGGTTTCTTCAAAAAAATCGGAGTCTTCTTCTTGTTTCTAGAAGTCTTTCTTGGAATCTTCATCTGGAAGCTCTACTGACAGTCGAGACTGATAGGGAACCCTTAGTTCCTTCAAAATGAACTCAAGCTGACCATCAATTAGATCTAGAGTACAACTGGTGTGAAAAAATGTGATCTCGCTGGAAACACCCAGTTTTTTCGGACCCCGACCTCAACTCCAAAACTTTTCTAGTGTCAAAACTTCTAAGTGTTTATCATCAAAACCTTGCTCCGAAGTTTGGATCTGTCGGAGGCCGAAAAGGCTGAAATACCCAGAAGGCCGAAAAGGCCAAAAAATCGGAGGGTCGAAAGGCCGAAAACTTTGAGGGCCGAAAGGCCGAAAATTCTGTAGGGCCGAAGGCCAAAAATCCTGGAAGGCCGAAAGGCCGAAGGGTTGGATCGTTTGCGGGGGCCGAAAGGCCGAAAACTGCTTTAGGGAAATCTTTAAGTGTGGGGGACTTCTTTCTCCTACATGGTCCAAAGGGTCAATTTGAGAACACCTCTGCGTGTGCAGCCCTAAGCCTTTGTATGATCTTCTGGACTTCCTCATAGTTTATTTCTTTCCTCTTTGCCCTGTTAACCTTTCGTTCCTGCTTTTCTTTAAAGGCAGTTAGCTCAGAAGCGAAGAATAGGATTTCCTCTACGTGATTGGTCACCTTCATCATTTCTTCTTTTGAATAGAACAATTGTTGAAGGGCTTTCTTGGTCCCTGTACCTGCCATAATGTCCTTGAATTGTTGGACCACTTCTTTGGATGGCCGTAAGACATGCTTATCTTCATCTCGGTATAAGTCAAGTCCGATCCCTGTGAAGAAGATATCTATTTCCTCGACCCATTCCAAGACCTCCTTCTGCTTATGCAATATGGAATATTGAGATTTCTCATAAATACCAACTATCTTGGTTATGCGCTTGACCCATGTCTCAAATTTTTCTAGCTCCTCATCTTCATATATTTTTACCAAGATCTGAAAGCATTGTTTTCTAATGATCTATAGATCTTGGAGGGTGGCTCTCCATTTGCTGGTCTCCGATTCTAGGCCACCATCATTTGTCATCAAATCTATCAAATTCGTAGCCTCTGTTAGAATAACCCTGTAAGGTTTGAATATTTTCTTGATAGCACCTTCCCCGTATAGCTCAAAATCCTCCTTCCAATCTACACTTGCTTTGATGAAGGAGGGAGTTAGACCTGCTAGTAATTTTGGGGCATTTCTTTTATCCAACATTGTCTGTAGTGAGGCCTCAGGGCGTTTACGGTCGATGGGACCAACCATTTTGTGGATGAACCTCTTCAAGGCTACATTTTGTTCAGTCAAGGCCCTTATGGTCTCTTCGTCTTTACTCATAAAACCTAGAGCATGTTTGAGCCCTAAGGCTGCTAGTGTCTTGCTCCCCTCCTTGGTAGGTTCCCCCAAATCTACCTCCTCCAATGTATAGTCTTCTAAGGTGGTTGGTGCTTGAGAAGTGCTGGCAGATGGGAATGCAACATGTACCTTCCAGTTTCCCCTAGTATCCTGAGTGACATAGGACATTGTCGAGGCTGGTAATATGATTTTTGTTTGATGAAAGGCTCGTCCTAAGGATGTTACGTCCATGTTCTCCCCTTCATCTTCATCTGAATAGGTTATTCTCCTGTACTTAATTTCTTTGGTAAACCAGGTGGGTCTACTAGATGCAGTGACCGGCTCATATGGAGTAATTGGAAGAATTGAATCTAAACTTTGAGATCCTAGATTCACTTCTTTGTCTTGCTCCTCTCCTTGTTCTTGCCTATGTTCCCCTACACTCCCTTTTCCTTGGCGTTCTCCTTCTTCCCCCCTTTCTTCTTATGTCTTGTCTCCCTCTTGCATTTCCATACTTTTGTCTTCCTCTCCTAAGGAACTAACCGAGGCTCTGGTATTGAGGCCATTCATAACCCCCACTATGATTTCGAAGGCTGATGCAGCCCCTCTGGTTACTGATCCTCCCGGTGTTGGGGTGTGGCAAGTCAAGGGGTTTGGCGATGGTGGAGTAGGTGTTGAGAGATTCGGGATTGGAAATGGAAGAGTACTTGGTGGAGTTGTGAGAAATGGGGGTGGAGTAGGAATAGGTGGGAAAGTAGTTGGTGGAGTGGGGATGTGAAGGGGTGTTATAACAGTATTGGTCCCTAGGGTACGCTCATTGGTAGTCACCCCTTGAGTTATTGGAGACTCTTGATTCCCGAACCCTTGATTTGCCTTAGAATTATCTCCCAGCTTGGGTGTATTTGGCTTCGGATTAGTGAATTGAATAGGAGGTGGAGTTAAGATCACCTATGGTTGAAAAAGAGAAGGACTACCTGCTTCATATCCAGTTGTATAACCTGGTGTATCCTGGCCTTGGTCCGAAAAACCTTCTAGACCTTCAAAGTCTGACATCTGGAACTCATATGATCCTAGAGCATCTAAGGGGTTATCTTGCTCTTTAGGATCCTCCTGGTGCTTTCTACTAGTCTCCTTTTCTCTTCTTTTTTAAGACCTCGTTCTTTTAACTAGAGGGACATCTTCCTCCTCTTGCGTCTCCTCCGGTACGGTTTCTAATTGCGGAGGTGTAGAAATTTTCTTTCTCTTTTATGTCTTCTTCCCCTTTCCGGTGACAGGAGGAAATTGTCCAAAAGTAGAAGGTCTCTCATCCGGTGCAACCTGTGCTTGTCCTGTGGGAGGATCTATCTGTCCGGTCATTCTTGTTTTAGGAGCCTTGGGCCTTGGGTTTGACCCGTACTCTACTTCCCATTCATGACCATACACCGTGCTCGACTTCTATGGTGGTGCCTTCTTTTATTAGGGCATTGCGTTTATCTCTCCGTGATGTTTATCTACCTTCTTGGGTGGATCCATCAATGTTTTCACAGGTATTAGGCTCATTTTATAGGGCCTCTTGATCCATTCTTCCGTTGTTCTCATTAAGTGTCTTACCTGTAAATTTATGTCATCATTCTCATCTTTGTCGACCTCTGCATTCATGATGGGTCAGTCATATGTTTTGTCATCTGTATAGATGGCCTCCAGGACCTCTTCTAAGTCATATTCCCAAACTTTTGGGGGAATAAGGGTCTTTATGACTTCCTTAGCCAAGGTAAGAGTAATTCTGCAATAATCCTAGATTCTAACCTCATGATCATCTACGCAGTTCATCAAGTGATCCTCCAGGTTTGGTTCATGAATGTAGAAATTGCCAATAATGTGGTTATATGTGCCTATAGGGTCAAATCGGGGCCGCACTGTGTCGTAGAGTTGTAGAGGACAATCATCCCATTCAAAGGCCAAATATTTACAGACCTTCATGTCATGTAGGGTATATGGTCCGAGTGAGATGGGGAAATCCCAACAGTGCTTCTTCTTGTGTTTTATATGTTCATAGGCATCTGCGAGATGTCGGGCCATTTCCAAAATGATTATCCAATCGGATGGATATCTAGGCAACTTGTTCAAATTCACCGTTGATCCTGCTATCCGAATGTATGTGAAGGTTTTGAATTGTATGTAATAGGCGCCTATGGCCCTCACCTTGGTTGTTGCTTCCTCTAACATCCTTTTCGCAAAATCACCCTCAATAGATGGGATGATTGCAAAAATGAAGGCATCATTGACTATCTGGTAGTATGGGCTATCCTCAAACATTTTCGCCCTTCTCTGCAATTGGGGGTATACGATGTGAGGCCATGCATTGGGATCATTTAGGCTCCCTCTCTTTACGAGCCCTGGGTAATCTGCCCTTGCTGCTAGTAGGTACACCACGTAAGTACTCATATAGAACTTAGGGTTGTGTTTCACCGCCACTAGTTGTTCATCCAACTTGTCACTAATGATGGTTCCCCAGTTGAACCTGGACTTGCGGCCCCTGAGTCTTTCTATAAGGAGAATCATCCAATTCTCTAGTTGGAATGATTGGGGTAACCCATAGACTCGGCTTATCATTGTTATTGGAGCTTTGATGTCATCTTTCATGTATCCTTTCCTAAATTCTATTTTGTCCAGCTTGTTTTTGGGGAGAGGTTGATCTAAGTAGTGATTATTAACTATTTCATAAGCATCCTCCCCTTTGTTTTTGAACCATAAGTTTCTCTTCTCTCCAAAGAAGTCATAGAACTTGTCCACGCCTTTGTGGAGATGGAAAACATCTTCTATGACATCAGGCCGGATATCCAGTATTGTTTGGCCCTCTGTATTATGGACCACCCTCTCGTCGGAGTTGTAATGATTGGCCAGGGTCATGATTAGTTCAAGCAAAGATACGGCTATCGGGTGGGCTGCTGCACTAACCAGTCCTACTAATACCAGGGAGGTACAATCCTATGATCTCCCGACTGGTTGGCTACATCTTGTAAGGAAGTCATCCCAATCTGCGTTCCCGATATCAGTGTCAGTGACCTCACTATGCTTGTTGCTAATCTTTGAAGGGGGAGTGTTCCCCTTGTACAGGTACTTCATGGGGGAATTAGTCTTTTTCTCAGGCATTCCTGAAATAAAACATACAAGTATCAGTATCTTATTTGGAGAACAAATTGAAAGAAAGCTGACTAAACTAAGAAAACATAGCAAAACTCTCTAAGTCACCGAGAATGCAGTTTTTTTTGCACTCTCGGGGTTTCGGACAGCGAAGAATATCTCGGAGGTCACAAAGGTCGAATGTGCGAAAAGCCATCATTCGTGGTGAGTTTGTTTTGGACCTTTCGGTATCCAAAAGTCTGAATGTTTTGCGGATGCTGAAAATCCCAAAGCTTGAAGACTAGTTTTCAGAGACTTGGATCTGTCGGGATTTCAGGCCTTTTGGGTGTCCGAAATGCCGAAAAGTCCAAGTCTTTGAAATAGCGATGAGGGACAGCACTTTCAGGGATTCGGTCCTATCGGTGTTTCGGACGTTTCGGAGGTCCGAAACACTGAAAGGGCCAAATCTTTGACAACAAGACAGACGACCATGACCTGGTTTTTGGCCTTTTGGAAGCCAAAAACCTGCGACAAAGGTCGTAACCAGACAAAACCCTAACACAAAAAACCTAGAGGGCAAAACCCGACTCGGCACGGACAAACCCCTTCTAAAACGAAAGCGCCCACAAGCCCCCTTAGAGACCAAGGGAGAAAGAAATCTAAAACGCCCTAGGCTGGACAAGCGCTAGGGCGAGGAAAACCCTAAAACTTTAAAAGAAAACCAGGAGGAGAAAGAGAACGAGAGGCATGCGAACTAGACCTACCTCGTAGGGGCCAGGAGCGGGGAGGACGGCACAACAAAGCTAAAGGCGCATGCGTGCGGTCAAGCTTAGGGCTGAAGGTGAAAAATGCTAAAGCTGCGAGCACTCAAGAAAATCAGAATCGAGGATGCAAAGTGTTTTTGAATTGGGGCCTTCGCAACTTATAACCTATGGGTCTTGACGTCAGTGCTTTCGATGGTTTCGGTGTCCGAAACACCTTTGGACTTTTGGTGTTTCGGATGCCGAAAACACCGGAAGGACCGACTTTCGGCCTTTCGGCCATTTTGGTGTTTCAGAGTACCAAGGTCCCCGAAACGCCGAAAGGGCCAAAAGGCCAAAAAAAGTGTTTTTCTTTAAGATCATGTTGACGCCTGTTCTTCTGAAGTTGACCGAGCAAGGACTCAAAGGTGCAAACAAGACCAAAAAACCACAAAGCAAAAGAAAGGGGGGTCCCCATGGTCAGAGGACCAAAAAATGGGGTGTGTGTTGTGGACCCACAATAGGAACCTTATTCTTGGAAGCTACATGTTATTCACATTCACTTGCAGAGTCTAGTAGCTTTCTAGCTATGGGGAAGACGCAGAGTTTGGAAAAAGTCTTGAAGGATCTTGTTCAAGTTCAGCAATAGTTAGTCCAGATTTCACAACCTGATGAAAGGATAGAAATACTCGGCATGTATGATGAGTGTAATACACTTCCTCCACGGGTTCAGAGAGATTTAACCTTCTCTAGTTTCATAGACTTTCATCCAAAGCTTCAACACAAGACTTTAATGGAAAGGAAGTGGTGTCAGGATTTCGCTCGAGATCTAATTGCACAAGACAGGTGTAGAAATTTATATGAAGAGTTTCTAGCTATCATTACGCAACCTATAAGTGAAAAAAAAATTAAGTCAGTTATTGAAGAAAACCCTAATGAGGTTGGCATTGAAGCAGGAGATTGAAAAACAAATATTGAACCCATGCATAAAGAAGAGGTAGCAAATATACAGGTTACAGAATATGAGGAATCGTGTGATTTCTATAGCGGCGCATCACGTATGCATAATGATGATTTGGATGATCCATCAGAGAATGCATTTAAAAATGATAACGATAAGAAGCATGCCTTGCAGTGTCAGTTGAAGGTCAATAGCGATGCTATTACAGAAGCTCTTGTTCACCATGATAGCACTCACTAGATCATTGAGGATCTTTACAGGAAAAGTCAGAAAGAGACAGGACAAGGTGAAATAAGGATTGGATCCTATGTTGCAGATTTACAGGAGGTCAAAACAGCATTTGAGATTTCAAAATCAGAATATCTATGCTTACTGTCAGATCGCGACTACCTGTTACAAGTTGCAAAAAATTATGTTGGGTAGTTGAGGAGAAAGGATGATGAGGTTAATAAGCTCCACATAGAGCTTAATATTGCTCAAGAAATTTTGGAGCACACACATCTTGCTCTTAAGGAATCAAGAAATAAGATTGTTGCCTCCAATTAGTACAGGGAACAGGATGACACGGAAAGATCCAAATTCTTTCAGGAGGTAATTCAGGAACTTGATAGCATACAACAGACTTATGACTTGGATAGTTGTCCCAAAAGATCTTTGGATCATCCAGAGTTCCTTAATGAGTTGGATAACTTTCAAGCGATCGACAATTTCTTGTTTGAGATGGATGTTGATTTGATATTCGATAATCCTTTCTTCGAGCTAGATGAGGAAGGTATTTCCTAGAATGAGGTCGATTACAGAAGTTGGGACCTAGGGTCAGCTGTTAGAGGTGAATCTTGGTCAATAGGTTGGAGTAGCGAGATGATCTCAGTTGCTGTACAGTGTGGTTCTTACACCAGCAGTCCAGGATGGGTAGTTATGTCTTGTGGCATGATGGGTCATGTGCCTTTCCGTGCACTACCTCTTGTTGATGGTGAGGTGTCTCATTTTCCATTCAGCCAACCTAGGGGGAGCTCTCTTTCCCGATTATTGCAGAGGTGTGGGGTGAGTGATTGGATGGGTATGCTTCCTTGCTTGCAGATGGAAGCCTTGTCTGACAGTCTATGTATCTTGCATGTTCAGTACAGTTTCCAGTTCAGGTGACAAATCAGAGGGGCAGTGTTATGGCAGTTGGGCATTTATGGTGATTCACTCAGTAGGAGCATCGCCCCTAAGGATTTTTCAGCTAGCTGGGGAGATGGACGACCTTTTTTCTTATGGGATCCAGGAGGAACGTACTTGCGGTTGGTATTTATTAAGGGAGTCGATTGGTGTGAGATTTAGTTTCTCCCTGCATCTGACCCTAGAGGTGCCGGTGATCTCAGTTGGAGTGAGGTTCTCAGTTGGGTTGAGGACTTTCTCACAGATGATGATGACACAGGGCAGTTTGGTATGACAGATCCTGCAGTGATTTGGGATCCTTCCATTAGACTGGTAGTTGTTTTGTGGTTGTGTGAATGGTTTCACAGGTCAGGGCATAATATCTATTTCCGTTTCACACGACAGGTTGGTGGAGCAACTTCTCTGAGGATGGTTTGGGATTCAGGTATTAGGATCACAGCATGCAGATACTGATTGCTTGAGGGAAAGAAATCTTCGGGAATGGATGATTTGTAATGTCCCCTTTTTGGGGTAAATTATTTCGTGCCTTATAGTTAGCCTTTCATCATGGTCCGGTAGGCTAACCGAGGTTTGGAAGAGGATCAGAGGGGTGTTTGGCCTAAGTGTTTTCAGTTTCAGGCCAATCGGATCAGTTCCACAGGGTTTCCAAGGTGCTTACTATTTATATTAAGTAGGAAGAACTCAATGTTCCTGGCATTTCAGTAGTGGACTCGGAGCGTCTCGCCGAGAGCTTTCCGACAAGCTATCACACGTCTCCATCCGAGTTTGTTTGGTCCTCCGTTTTAATGTCAGACGATTCCTCACTATTTTATTTTGTCACTTTATAACCAATGGTTATATTTATTTAAAAAGTGACTTTAACTGAGAATGTGAAAAGACAGAGAGGGGAAACTGAAGAGTCATAGCCATTGCTTTAAAAGAAGGATTGAAGGCTCATTTGAGATATGCTTAGTTTTTGGATATTATTTTTATCTCTTGGAAATATCAGGAAGCTTTCAGCTATCGAATTCAGCCTTCAGGACGAAAACCCTTTTGGCTTAGAGGAGGATTGGACGTAGCCCCAGTTCATCTCCAGTGTGGATTCACATCAGAGTTCGCCTTTGAATTCACAGGTTCTTTTCTATTAATTGTTATTTTGTTGCATGTTGCGTTCAGATTTGGATTGTGAGAAATCCCATTGTTATTTTATAATGCAACGATGTTGCTGAGGGTTTTAATGGAATATGAAATGTTGGTTAATTACTATTGAATTCCATAGTTTATTGCATGAATGTATTTGTTTAAATCTTCTTGAGAAATATTTGTGAAATCGAGGGAAATGGTCGGTTAGGGTCATTACATTTTATAGCTAAATTGGGTGGTTATCTATCTTCTGATTGGTCACACTTGTTCTTCAGAACAATATATGGTACCAGAGTGACCATGAAATCCAAGCCATTGGGCAAGGATAATTTAGAACCCTATACACAAAGTGTTGTAAATGAAAATTTAGTGTTTCATGAAGGTGACCAGTTTTCTATCATGGATCCTAATATGCCATTAGAGGGCATACTAGATGTTATTTTGGATGAATGGGATACAAAACATGGTAATGGACAACCATTCAATCATATGGATACAACCGGTCTTGGAAATTATACCATACATGAACATAATGTTATTCCTAACCTTGTGAAGGGTGAAGAACAATATTCTGAGTAGCATAATAATGGGTTATGACAAATTTATTTTTATGGATCTAGAAGCAAGAATGGTTCAAGAGGTGGTGAAATGTTGATTTCAGAAAAAAGGTGATAAATATTATTCTACTTTATGTTTTGCGTTTAGCTATACTAATAATACAACAGAGTATGAAACAGTTGTTCATGGTCTAGAATGGGCCAGAAAAAGGAAAATTGACAATTTGTAGGTATTTGGTGAGAGTGAGATGGTTGTTAATTGGGTTTGGAATATAAATATCACAAAGAATGATATGCTAAATTTGTATAAACACAATGTTTTAGATCTGAATGAGGGATTTTATGCTTTTAACATTGTTTCAGTGCCTAGAGCTCAAAACAAGTAGGTTGATAAGCTAGCAGCCATGGGCGTTGAATTTGATATACCAAAAGAGATTAAAAAAAAAAAATCTACAGGCCCAACAATATGTCAAGGGAGCAGTCAGACCTTCTGTACCTAACAATAATTTAAGTTGGCAAGTTTTTTAGAATGGTGAACAAATAATTAATTTCATGATTGAAGATGTAGAATTATCCAATAGAAATAAAAAAAAACTTTCAACAGCAGTATGATAATAAGATTTTGCATCTTGAAACCAACAAGCTTCCAAAGGGTCTTGTCACCCTTGAATCTATTTTAACATTGATGATCAGGTAAGAATCGATAAAACCAACATAACAGTCAAGCAAGATCATTATGAATCAATTGAAATTATGAAAGGTAAGTTTCTGAAACTTGGGAAAGTTTGTACAAAAGAGGAACAGCAATAATTTGTTTCTATTTGTCTAGAGTTTAGTGATGTTTTACATACGAATACCATGATTTTAAGGTTTTTAACCTCATTTAGTTCAACATACAATAGAGATGGAGCCTAACACAAAACTAGTTAGGCAGAAGCAAAGACCACTGAATCCAAAACTTGAGCATCTAATGAAAATAGAGTTGAATAAGTTGATTGAGGGAAGTATTATTTTTCCCATTAAGAATACTTCATGGGTCTGAAACTTGGTCCCTATGAGGAAAAAGAATGGTGAGATTAGATTATGTGTGGATTTCAAGGATCTCAACCGTGCTTCTTTGAAAGATCATTATCCGCTACCCTCAATGGAGAAAATTCTACAATTTGTTTCAGTTTCAGATAGATTCTCATTGCTGGATGGTTTTTCAGGATATAATTAGATCCTGGTTAAAGGAGAAGATCAGTATAAAACTGCATTCACTACCAAATGGGGAACCGTGTCATACATAAAAATGTCATTTGGATTATCAAATGCAAGAACAACTTTTCAGAAACTGATGAAAATAGCTTTCCATGATCTGATAAACGGGTTTGTACTTGTTTATTTGGATGATAGTACTATATTCTCAAAGAATTCGGAGGAGCATTTTAAGCATCTGCAGTAGATTTTTGAGAGATGCAGAGAGTTTGGTGCATCATTAAACCCAAAAAAGTCTATTTTCCTTTTCCATGAAGGAAAGTTGTTCGGTCACATTGTTTCAAAATAGGATACAACAATAGACCCTGAAAGAGTAAGAAAAACTATTGTGTTACCACTACCTTCTCATAAGAAAAGATTCCAGAGTTTTCTTGGAAGGATAAACTTCCTCGGAAGGTTTATTAATAATGTAGTAGCCATACTAAAACCCATGAAAACCATGCTAAAAAAGAACGCGGGTTTCAGCTAGTCAATAGAAGGTAAGAAAACTTTTGAATATATTAAAGCAACTCTTGCTAGTTCACCAACTCAAATGAATCCAAATTTTGATAGAGATTTTATACTTTATGCATTTGGGGTTTATGATTCTATTTCAACCACACTGGTTCAAAAGAATACATAAGATTGAGAGTAGCTTCTTTCATTTTTTTAGTCAAGGATTAGAAAGTTATGAACAACGGTATACATTTATTGTGAAACATGTCCTCGCTATCATAAGAAGACTCAAAAAATTCAAACCCTTGATTGCAAGAAATAAAATTCATCTCATGGTTGCTCATCTGAGCATTAAAGAGTTCTAATTGAAAAAGGACCTGAATGACAAAAGAGTTGGTTGGGTAACCAAAGTCATTGAATATGATGTCCAAATTAAACCAACCAAGCTTGTAAGAGGCAAAGGTATGTGTGAGAAACTTGCTGCTAGCAGAGAGGACAGTCATCAGAATGAAAATAATGAAAAATTTGCAAATTAAATGTAGATCAAAATGTTGTACCAATAAATATAGCAAGATGGACTCAAGAAGTACGACATTATTTTCATATTGGTGAGTGCCCTCAAGGACTAAACAATGCAAAGAGAAGGTATTTAAGAATTCAAGCTATTCCTTTTGTCATTATGAATGATATTTCATGTATAAAATATTTCAATGGCATACTTTTAAGATGTATTGAAGTAGATCAGATTGAGAAGATCCTAGAGGAGTTCCACAATGGACCAATAGGTGGTCAATTTTCTCCTAGAATGAAAACATTAAAAATTCAAAGAGTTGGTTACTATTGGCCTAACATGTACAAAGATACATTTTCATAGGTAAGAGCTTGTCAAAAATATGCAATTTTTGCTAACAAGTAGTGTTTAGTAGCTTTACCCTTGCAGTCTATTCAGATTGAGCAACCATTTATGAAGTGGGGACTTGATTTTATTGGTCCAATTAATCCACCTTCCATTTTAGGACATAAGTTTATACTTACAACCACTGATTATTTTACAAAGTGGACTAAAGATGTGGCATTGAAGGAGGCTAATGAGACTTCAATTCTAAATTTTTATGACGATATAGTAGCTAGATTTGGAATACGAGATTAAATTTTTTTAGACAATGCATTGGCTTTTGTAGGTGCAAGAATAATAGAGTGGGCTATAAATCAAAACATTTTTCTTACCACCTCGTCCAATTATTGCCCACAGGGTAATGGACAAGCTGAATCGACCAACAAAAATATGATTCACATCATTAAGAGGACTATTGAAGACAATCAACGAGCTTGGAACAAGAAGATCAAGAAAGCTTTGTGGGCTGATAGAATTACCCCAAAGCATTCAACAAGTAATTCTTCATTCACTCTGGTTTATGGCATGGAAGCTAGACTTCTAGCTTCTATTGAATTTCTAACTCTTAGTTTCATCAAGGAGTTGGAGTTGTTAGAAGAACCATTGCAGGTTAGGCTTCCAAAATTATTTGAGCTTGAAGAAATCAGAAAGAAAACATTTTAATGATTTGCAGAAACATCATAATCAAATGAAGAGGACATTTGACAGAAAATTTATCCCAAGAGTCTTCAATGAAGGTGATTTGGTGCTCAAATGGGATGAGATGAAGAGTAGGCCTGGAAAGCACACCAAATTTGATGTCATTTAGGGTGACCTATTTGTGATTTCAAGATGCAAAGAACATAACAATTTTTAGCTCAAAACTATGGAAGGAGAAGAGTTACATATCTCAATTAATGGGATGCACCTCAAATGTTGCTTTTGAAGTATGTTTTTTTCAATTCTAGAAATAAGTACTTCAGCACATAGATAGTTTCCTTTCAGTTGCTTGTTGTTAGTACTTATATTTTTATCATGATCATATCAAAGAATCATACAACATATATAATAGGGAACCCTTCAAGGTTCATTGTTATAAATAATGAAAAGTTCATTAATGTGATTATGTCAAAAAAAGAAGTTAGTTTCTTTTCTGGTTAGTTAGTTTGCAGTTAGTTGTTTCAGTGTGGTAGAGGGAAAACAAGAATAGAGGTGTCAACTACACAATAGAGGCATAAATACCATACCCATAGGCGAATGGAAATTTTTTAGGCCCACATAGGTGACATTGGTGGATGAAGACAGCTGGACAAATCAAAGGGTGCCACGTGAGATTTTAGCAAGATAGTCGCTAGCTCGCGCGTTGAAGGAAGCAGTTAGCAGTGAAGCCACAAGTTGGAGATAGCAGCTAGTTGCCAGCTCGCGGGTTAAAGTGGAAGTTAGTAAATAAAGTTGAGAGGTGATGACAAGGTTAATCGCCAACTCCCAGGTTAAAATGACACTTAATGAAAAATGCTAAGAGCTAGAGAAAATAGCTAGTCATGAGCTCACTGGTTAAAAATGCAGTTAACAAGTTAAGGTGTGAACAAGTGACAACGGTTAGTCGCCAGCTCACGAATTCAATGAGCGGTCAAGAATTTAGGTGGAGAGTTAGCAATTATGTGACACATGGTGCCGAGATGGGGCTTGGTTGGATTGAGTCAAAGGGAACAATATCAATTAAAAAATCTATAAGCATTTGTCTTCAAAATTTAAAATGATATATTAGTTCTTCAAGGAAAATAAAAAATACATGCACCAAGCAAAAGCCATCGGGAATAGAAGCAAAGTAGTATAATTCCCAAAGGATGGGGCCCACATTTAATTGGATATGTTTAAAAAGACTAACTACTCTATTTTGGAAAATTGGTGCTCGAGGTGCTAGTAATCAAAAATGGAAGCCTTGTAAGGGAATTCCCAAAATCTCGAAATAGAGGTTGGGCCCACATATTTGAAAGCTTGACTTGGCCAAAAAGGAAACAAAGTGTTACATTCAAAAATCATAGGGAGGAAATTATTTTTCTAAAACAAAGTGTTAACTTCAAAAATTGTAGGGAGGAACTTCTTTTTCTGAAATAAAGGATAACCTTCAGAAATCATAGGGAGGAACTTAGTTGGAAAGTGAATCTACGATAATCAAACTTTTTCCATGTGGTTGAGAGAAATGAATACAGATCATTCTCTAATGGAGGGTATGTTTTATTTTTTGAAATTAGTATAAGATCAACTTATTTTATTTTCTGCAGAATCTCATCAGTGACAAACAATATGGAAGGATTTGCAGAACAAAAGGATGATCTTACAAATGAAACTGTTTATTGTGATGAATATTTCAACCAAGGATAATACCCATGACACATATGCCTCTGAAGAATACTTGGAGCATTTCAAGAGATGTGGAAAACAGTTGAGGGATTATTCTTCATTTCTAAAAGTTTCAAAAGGTTGTCTTGATGAGTTTTTATGTAATCAGCCTGCTATGACAATTTGTTTAGTTGTCAGTTAAGGAGTTACAAATCTTTTGTAAACAGTATGCATTTTCACCCAAATTGAATCCTTGTTTATATATAGGGGATCATTTTGATATCAAAATAGGGAATGGAATTATATATACAATTTTTGTACAATACAATCTTGTCTCCTTTAGATGCGCTGCTGGAGAAGAACAATTACATAGTTTGTTTTTACTTGGATTTAGTCATGCTCATTTCAATATATTTCCAGTTGTCATTTCATTCCTAATGGTATTTGTCTTCATTTAACTTGATCAGTTCTCAGTGATAATCTATTTCATTTAGCTGCTTCAATGTGCTATCTTATGATATAATAATTTGAATTAGTTTCAGTTTGATCATTAGTTTGAAGATTGGTTGTCAAGGCTTTACTCTATCTTATTGGTCTTTTATAAAGAAGTTAAAATCCATAAGACTAACTGTAATAACATATTTAAATTATTATGTATATAGATGCCTTTGGGGTGATGGTCTTACTTGAGAAGTAAGTTGTTAAAACACTCTCACAGGGTTATGCGTAGGATCATTTCAATTTGAATTTATAATACTCTACAGAGGATAGAGGCACTGGTCTAATACTGATTTAAGGTGATTTAATAAAGCATTTCTAGTCAATAATCATATTTACTTTTTACAATTTATTTACACAATAAATAATTCTTTTACATACACTCATTCAATTACAAGAAATGCATTATTATTAAGCATTCTTTCAAAACTAAATTCAAATATTTAATAGTTGTGATATTCACAATTCGATATGTCTCAAGAATTCACTTGCCATCTTGAGAGATCACTCAAGTTTTACATACATTGCTATCTTCTATAAAAAGACTTGAACCTAGAGATTAGATTAAGGTATAGGCTCAGCTGCCTTGGTCCTACAGAGCCTAAAGTACAGGGGAGGATGATCATAATGGATCACTCCTATTTGTTGGCCAAGTCAGTTGGAAAATCCAAGCATTGAGTAGGCAAACTCATAAGATTTCCAATCTGTTGATTTGGGAACCAACAAATTGGTGACTATGCTAGGGATTTGTTAAGAAGTTTTCCAAAATATTTGGTGACATAATAGACTCTACTGGAAATAAGAACTTAGAAACAATAAAAAAATATTTCCCTCTTAGTTAGGTGGTTACTCTACAATACTTTATGATTAACAATATTTTTTGCAAAAAGGTAAGTAAAGATCCTAGACACTTATCTTTAAAGTACATGTGGGGTATATGATCCCTTAATAAAGGACATAACAACCATATTGAGTTAAGTCCAAAACAAACTCGAGTAAGAATAAAAATCTGGATTCAGAGATGACCTTTGCAGGATATAAGAAGTTCCCTGACAAGGAAAGATGATTTTTCAGTGAAGAAGAAATCCCCACATCAAATCATCACATTCATGGGAATAATGATGAAAATTGTAATATTTTTCCCGAATAGATATGGAAGAGCATGATTCTCAACATGAAATGAATCGTGATGAAGTACATAAAGAAGAAAAGGATAAAAAATGGGATGCTATTTTTTTGTGAGATAGCTAATATAGGCTTAGATGAAGAAAAGATGGTCAAAGCTCTTAAAAGGAAACCGGATGAAATATTAAAGAAAATGGAAATATAGAGAAGTGCAATCTCTTCACCAAGCGAAAAAAATAAATAAAGATGAAATACCAAGAGAAGAAAGATGGAGAGATGAGAGGATGAGAGAAGAAATAATTAAACAAGAGAGGACGACAAGGGATGATAGGACCTCTAGATAATATCCTCCTTATAGGAAAATGGAGAGCAAGCTTTCAACACTGATCATAGTAAGTTATTGTTTGAACCAGAAAATACGGGAAGATATGGAAGTAATAACAATGCTGGTGAGTAATATGGTCATTAGAGACAACCAAACAATGGAGGAAATCATCATCATGGTAATCAAAGACAACATAATTATGCTAATGGCGGCCAAAATCACATAGGTCACAACATAGTAAATGCAAACCATCAAAATCATAGGCCAAGAATAAATAATCATGGTGGACATAATGTTGGGTTAAGAGCACCTATGGTGATTGAGAGATATAGGCAGTTGGATTTTAGTGGAATAGTAGGTTATCCAAACCCTATTCAAAGAGATTTGAGGACAACTATTCCAAACTTCACCGGTAATGGAATAGAATCTGTTGAACAACATGTGATCAATATGAAAAATACAATTAAGGAGTTTGAAATTCATTATGAGGATGTCTTCATAAAACTATTTGTATAGTAATTAAATGAAGATTCTAGAGAATGGTATCGAGGGATTCCCGATAGATCAATCTCAAGCTGACAAGAGTTTGTAACTCATTTTATTGAACAATTTGGTGATCATAATGAGACATATTTTGCATCCCATTAACTAACCAGCATTAAGAACTTTAATGAATTTGTAGCATAATTTAATAAAAGATTTAATAAAGTGTTGAATATAATACCAAGGTATATAAGACCTATTGATTCTTTTTTGACTCAGTTTTATTTAAGTGCATTTGATAGCAAGACTCGTTATAAAATCAGATCACATAGACCAACAACCTTGCAACAATCTTTCAAATTTCCACTGCTATTGAAAATGATAGAAAAGTTGTTGTGATAATAAACAAGAGGGATGATACTTAGTTGTACAGTCCAAAAGCCCCTAAAAAAGATGATCTCAAATAAATTATGGACATGATCTAGGATTTGAAGGGAACATAGACCAGGAATGATATCCCACCATTCTACATAAATGATAAGCCTAAATTGCAAGATATGCTTTCTAATACAAATGTTGGAAGTCTAATATGGGAAAGCAATAACTGAGAGGGGGGTGAATCTAATCTACAAAAAATTTACACTTCTAAAACAAACTGATTCAACCATGTATTCATAAACATAAACTGAAATGATGTAATAGATCTAACATCTAATCATATCCCTACTGAGCACATAACACAAAGATTTGGTAACCCAGAAACCCTTGAAGTTAAAACTGGGGTGGGGATAACACCCATAAATCTTCACTATTGTAGTAATAAAGCGTGCCTATTAGGGCTACAAATTTTGATCACTTTTGATGATCTACCCTATGAGGGGTCTTCCCTGTTAAGAGCTTACATACTTATACAATCTGTCTTGTTAAAGGATTTAAAACTTACAACTAAGTAAGTACTCGGTTAAGAGATTTACAAAGCCCTGTTAGGACCACTCTGTTAAGAGATTTACTCTTATTCACTTGCTAAAATGTATCAGTACCTGATCATTCGGTCTACACTACAAATGTTGATAATAGATCTCTTTCAAACTCTTAACTGATTTCTCAATCGGATATATCTCTATTCTTCTCTTCACTGCTCTCCTCGGTCACTTTGTTTGGTCAATGCTTTAAATATGCAAAATATGCATATACACCCAATCTATGCTCTTCACATCCGGATCAACACACATATACTTACATAGATTAGGGTTTGAAGCATCCCATATATAGATCAGTGATGAAACATCCAGATCAAGATCAACGATCTAGATTCATCATCTTTTTCCGCTTAGGCATCCCTAATTTTGATTGGTTGCATGGATTACATAGTGATCCATGATCACAAAAATAATGCATAAATAATGCATTAAATATCTGTGAATGATCATTAAAAGATTCATAGAAGTCGTCCAAAACGTTTTACCTAGGTGTTTGTTCCATTCCAAACACATATACAAAAACTGTGTTACTCGGCATAAGTAAACTCCAGTGATGGGTCAATATTGTCTCGCTTGCCATAACCATATGCTATCACTCAACACTAACTCTTCTATGAAACTCGAAAATCATTTTGCTCAGCAACTATTGAGTACTCGGCAACCACTAACTTGCTCAGCAGTAACTACTGCTCGGTCTCGGCCTTAGTGAGAGGACTCGGTCGCAGTGATCACCGAACAACCTGCCTTTTTATGACTAAGTGTGTGACACTAATAGACAACAAAACTTGGAGATCAAAAATCTCCCCCTTTGACATTAGTGGAAAAAACACTTTTCCATAACTATTCATCCCTTTACAAAGATACTACTCAAATAGTCTTTTAGAACTCCCCCTAGGATTGTGACTCGGTCTTCATAAAGACTTCACTACATATACAACATATGTACATAACTCAAAAAAAATGTTATACCATATAACTTATTTCTCCTTTATTTCCCCTTTGATGACATTCATTGCATTTCCCCTTGTTTTTGTCACTCTTGTCTGTTGGGGTTGTAGGGGTCAGACCATACTTGTCCAAAAATAGTTTATGAATCTGTAGGATCATCGCCAATGCATTATCCCAACTTGTTCTGACAGATTCCAAAACCTGGAACTTGATTTCTATCTCAACAACTAGATCAATCAAACTCTCTGCAATATTCGTAGGTGGATCTTTGTGTTCTAATTCCTTTGATACTTTCTCCTCTTTTTTGCATGACCTCCAAATGAGGTATCAACATAGTCTGAATAAAAATCAATTTGGCCCTTATTTTGCCATTATTAGCCATGATCTCGACTAATCTCCCTTGGGCATGTGTCAACCTGTTAAAATGAATAGAATTGGAACTTGCATCCATACTTAGTGAATGTCATGTTGGCTTCAAATCTGATTGTAGCTTCTCAATAAGTTGTTGATTCTCCTTTGTAAAGAATTTTGTATCACAAAGTTGTTTGTACAAAGAGAGAACATTTTCTATAACTTCTTCTAGGTTGCTTACGAGATCAGAAAGTGCAACTTGCTTCTCAGTAAGCTTTGATGCAACTTTCTCAAGTACTTTGGTCTCAAACTTTCTCCCAAACCGTTGCATGAGCTTCTCATTTGCATCGATATCATTATTGTTCACCTTTTGAACAATATGAACCAATTGCTCTAATATAGGTGCCTTCTCATTTAGATCTTGAAACTCAAATGCATCAACAAATATATCTTTAATCTCATGTAATGTCTACTTCTATTGATGTTCCCTTTTCAATTCCTCTTGCTTACTCTTTCTGTTCAATAAATTCTGAAAGATTAGCATTTGCTCATAAGATAAGTTATCGGTATCGCGTTTCGGAATCACTGTAACTTCATCAAGTTTCACTTCAGTGCTCAGAGACTTTCCCTTTTTCTTCTTATGTAACTTCTTCTTCTTGGTCTCTGTTCAGATTTCAAGATACTGGTATCACCACTGATTGGAACTAACTCCTTCTGAGTAATAATTATCTTCTGTCCAGGTGTTTTATCACTCTTGATGTACAAAAGGCGTGACATTAGGTAACTGTACTAATGCTTGAATGGCCTCTTGCTCCTTGGGCTCCTATTTCTCCTCGGTCTAAAGAGTCGAAGTCTCCTTTGTGTCTCCTTCATGTGATTTAGAGATATCTGATGTGGACTTATCTGCTTGATTTTCTTTTCTCTTATCTCCTTCATTTACTTCAAGGTTTGCCTCGATAGGTGAATCTAGAATTATGACTGTTTCTTTTCCCTGTTCCTCGACATTCAAACCTTGTGTAGCCTCGTCAGTTGTTAAATCCTTAATATGGTCATCCTCAACCTTATCCTTCATCTCATCCTCAACATTATCATTTATTTCATTCTCAGCCTTATCCTTCATCTCATCCTCAACATTATCATTTATTTCATCCTCAACATTATCAGGATCATTAATATCTTCTTTATTGTCAAGCTCAACTTGTTTTGATGTGCCTCCATCTTTGTTCTTGTCCACTATTAATCCAAAAAATAATCTTCCATATTATTTGGCTTTGTTGTACAACTCCTTCAATATCATTTTTCAGTATATAATAAGCTCTCAATTTAGGAATGTATCTATTCCTATATTCGTTCATGAATTTAGCTCTCTTCTTCTTTGTCAATTCAGGCATAATTTGAGCTAATGCTCCTTCTCTTATCTGCCTTTCTGTTATAATGGCATGCTGCCATCTCTCATCAGTCTTATTTTCTAGTTCATCAGGGACTAGATTCCCAATATCTAATGGTATCATCTTGTATGATACTAACATATCCATCATTGTTTCTTCTATCTTTTCCTTATCAATTTTACTTAACTTTTCAAACTTAATAGACTTGAATCCAGACAAACTTGTTGAACTCCTGATGTTGTGACATATCATCAATATTGGTAGAATGTTTGTGTGTAGCCACTTTGAATTTGTTGATGTCCTATGTTTCTATCAATTCTTCATCTTCTTCATCTTTTCCAATAATGTATTTCCTTCTCATCTTCCTCTTAGGGTGGCTCGACTCAGCTTCAGTTTGAACTTGTTTCATTTTCCCTGAGCTCTCCCCTTCAACATTCTTTACTAATGTTTTATTTGGTGGATCAGGTGATATTGTAATTGTACATGCCTTGGTTCTCGGTCTAGATATGGCAGGAGGAGTAGATTTTTTTTGTGAACTCCTCTTCTTGGTTGGCTCAGCAACCATCACTTTCTTTCCCTTCTTGTTCACTTCCACATCTTCTTCTTCACTTTATTCAGAATCACTAGATTGATCCTCACCTTGACCTTGTGTGATCTGTACTAGTGCATCTTCCTCTTCTTCTTCTCCTAACATCTTCTCAAGATTCTTCACTATTTTATTTCTCTTCCTTTCCATGATTGTAACCTTCAAATTTGTGGTTATCTTTGGTTTTGCTTCTTCATATTTTCCAAATCTCTTAGCCTTTCTATCAACTTCCTCTGCTAGTAGAGTTGTGATTATTCCAGATGTCTCATCTATGTTAACGTCATAAGGTAATGGCCTTAGCCATGCTGCCCTCGGTACTACAACTTGTACATAAGTGTTATTAGTATCAACTAGAAAGAAAACATCATCATAATGCTTCTCTACTAGTGATACAAGGATTCTGCTCCTTAATCTCATCTTTTTCTTAAACTTAACAAAGTAATTGCCCATGACATTGTCAAAATTCTCTCCTACCTGTTGTATGAACTGTTAGGAATAACAGTCCACAAGACAACTGAGAGGGGGGTGAATCAGTTGTGATATATATTATTAAACTTTAAACTTTATAAACCACATCTGCAAATGTAAATGATAACACAGTAAATGCCAAAACCATAACACAATATTTGTTGTCAAGGAAACCCTGTTCAAGGTAAAACCCTGGTGGGAATTAACACCCAAAAATAATTTACTGAGAGTATAGTATCCTTGTTAAAATATTTAGCCCTGTTAGGAGCTTGTTACAACATTACAGTACATAGTCCATGTTAGGAGACAGACCCTATTAGGAGTCAAAAGAAATAGTAGGCTCATTGCCTAGGCACACTGCTCAAAGAAGGTTAAAGCCACCCTCAAGGATTTACAATCCGAACAAGTGTATAAAGCAAATACACAATCCAGTGAACTGTCTGATAGCAACTGTGTTTGCTTGGTCAGTTCCGATGAAGTACTCTTCTCATAAACTTTGCTCTACATCCAGCAGCCAAACAAGCCTCGCAGCTTTCACTTCTTCTTCTCCTTTTAATCTCTGTCATATATTTTCAAAATAAAATATCACTCATTTATACCCTCTTACAATAATTCATTAGGTCGGCTAGTTAGGCTTTCCTAATACACAAATAATTAATTAGTTCAGCCAATTAAGGATTTCCAATATACAAATAATTATTTGACCCCTTGCTAAGATACACATGGTACCTATAACAAGTAAACATTATTTACAATCCATCAATTATGCTTCCAGATTCGCAATCCACGCTCACAATTCATTTTACACGCTACATGTCTGAAGTCGGCCAGCAAATAGGTCTCCTTCAGAATACACGCCACAGCTGACGTCACCAATACGCAAACCACAATCAAAATTAACCCATTATTTCAACATATATCGGTTGTCTACCAATAAGCTCGCATCATCTAAAATATCTTCGCAAGAAAGATATACCAGAAACACAGAGACCTGCTATGTCCAGAATCACAATTATAGTCCAGAAACCAGTCTTCACCCAATCAACTGTAACATCCGCAATATGCAACATAAAGCCAAGCAACCTTAGGAATAAGGTCAACACACATCCTTCTGCATAAATCCAACTTTGATCATTCTGAATCATCCGTACAGTGTCTATACACTTCTTCCAGTGAAGTAACCAGTTTGTCCTCTCCACAGAAATATATGTTGACATCAATGAAAAAATATGAATATCAACAGCATGATCAATAACCAAAACTGATATCATCCAACAATCTCCCCCTTTAGAATTGATGGCAACATATGGTAAAATCCATATGCATTAACCCAAAAGTACTCTCTCTCAATACAATCTTCTCAATATCCTCAACACAAATTTCTCAAAATAGTAGGGATTTTCACATAGATTCCTTCCCCCTTTGGCAGCAATGGAAAAGGGTGCCATAATTCATCTGTAGTCTTATGTAAGGTGTAGCTTTTTCAAATCTTCATGTCCATCAACTAGGTGCAAGATCACCCAAATGTACTCCATAGTGTTCTCCTGTGATCACTCCCCCTAAGGAGTAGATCCATACATCAAGTCCAGAGAATGATATAGCTTTGAGATACACTGGACTAATGCACATCGGCATCATTTAATTACCACTGGGAGGGGCCACCACCCCAAGCATGCCTCTGAGATATTCAAAAGCATCTTTTGGCAAAGGTTTAGTAAATATATCTGCTATATGTTCCTTTGTGCTAATATACTCCAATTTAATATTTTTATCTGCTACCTTCTCCCTCGAGAAATGATACTTAATAGATATATGTTTAGTCTTTGAATGCATTACAGGATTCTTCTATTTGTTCACTGTGCTTGTGTTATCACAATGGATAACCACTGGTTCTTTGAAAATTATTCTAATGTCCTTCAACATTTGTTTCATTCAAACAACTTGTGTACAGTTTATTGCAGCAGTAACATACTCTGACTCGGCAGTAGATTGAGCAATACAATTCTGCTTCTTGCTCAACCAAGAAACCAATCTTTTTCCAAGGAAAAATGCACCACCACTTGTACTCTTCCTGCCATCCACATTACCTACCCAATCAGCATCAGTATAAGCCTGCAAAGTAAAATCTTTTGATTTTTCATACCACAATCCATATTCTATTATCCCTTTCAAATATCTGAAAAATTCTTTTCACAACAGCAAAATGTGTCTTTTTAGGATCTGTCTGATATCTAGCCACAATTCCAACTACATTGGTAATATCTGGTCTGGTGTGAGTTAGATATTGTAGACCTCCAATCATCAATATGTACTTAGTTTAAACAACACTATGAGTCTCATCACTATTAGTCAGTTTGTTTTCAGTCACCATAGGTGTCCCAACAAGTTTACAATCTTCCATTCCAAACTTTTTCAACATTTCCTTAAGATACTTGGTCTAAGATATAAAAACGCCATTATTACTCTGATTAATTTGTAAACCAAGAAAAATTTTCATCTCACCAATCATTGACATCTCGAGTTCATTTTCTATTTCTTTAGAAAACTTCTTACGCATCTTATCATTGCCTCCAAAAATGATATCATCAACAAAAACTTCTATAATCAAGATTCCATCTTCATTAATTCTCAAAATATAAATTATTGTCTGCATTACATTTTCTAAAACCAAGACGAAGTAGATATTTGTCCAGTCTTGCATACCATGCTCTTGGTGCCTATTTCAGTCCATACAGTTCCTTCTTTAATCTGCAAGCCATGTTTTCATCATCTGTCAAAGGAAATCCATCAGGTTGCTCAATGTAAACTTCTTCCTCTAGATCACCATTCAAGAATGTTGACTTCACATCCATCTAATAAACCTTAAAGTCTTTATGTGTAGCATAAGCAAGAAATAATCTCACAGCTTCCAATCTAGCAACATGAGAAAATGTTTCTTCATAGTCTATGCCTTCTTGTTGTGAGTAGCCTTTACATACCAGTCTTTCTTTGTTTCTTGCCACTGTTCCTTCCCCATCCATCTTAATTCTAAAAACTCATTTAATACCAATCACATTTTTATCTTAGGTCTTGGAACCAATTCCCAAGTATTGTTTTTCTTTAACTGTTCAAGTTATTCTTGCATTGCTTTAGTCCAAGATTCATCTCTACATGCTTCATCAGTAGTCTTTGGTTCAACTTGAGAAATCAAACAAATCTCATCTCTAGCTCTAGATCTAGTCATCATGTCTTTATTTGCATCTCCAATAATTTGATCTTCAGGATGGAACTTCTTAACATACCTTGGTGTCTTCAATGTATCAGTGGCTTCAGTTTGTTCATCTTCAATCTCATTATCAATTATCAAAGATTCTTCAGGTTTAGCAGTAACCTCTTTTGTTTTTGTAATCTGACCACAGACATACATCCTTTCCTGAATCTGAAACTTTTCATCTATCCTCACATTGGCGCTTTCAATCAACTTTCTCAATCTCATATTGAAACATTTATATGCTTTACTCTTAGTGGAATACCCAACAAAGAATTTCTTCATCACTTCTAGCATCAAACTTGCCTATTTCATCATCTCTCTTGATATAACATTTATTGCCAAATATTCTAAAGTATTTTACAGTAGGTGTATGATCAAACCATAATTCATAAGGAGTCTTACTTGTACCTTCTCTGATCTGAATTTTTTTCAGTGTGTACACAGCAGTCCCAATTGCTTCTCTCCAGTGAACATGTGACACATTTCCTTCCAGCAACATAGTCCTTGCAGCATCTAATATAGTTATGTTTCTTCGCTCTACTATCCCATTCTATTGTGGAGTTATAGGGGCTGATGTTTGTCTATACATTCCTTGCTCTTCACAGTATGTATTAAATATCTCTGATGTAAACTCTCCTTTGTCTGATCTCAAACACTTTATCTTTAAACTAGATTCATTCTCAACTTTTGCTTTAAATAACTTGAATTTGTCAAATGCTTCAGATTTCTCCCTTAAGTAAGTAACCCACATCATTCTAGAAAAGTCATCAACAAATAGTATAAAGTACCTTTCACCACAGTATGATCTTGTTCGTGTAGGACCACACAGATCTGTATGTACCAGATCCAACTTCCCTTTTGTTGAATAAGCTTTTCTTTTGAAAGTGCTTCTAGTCTGCTTCCCCATAACACACTCTCTACACATAGTGTTAGATGGCTTTACAATCTTAGGTAGATCTCTTACTTCTTTTGTCATACTTTTCTTCACAATGTTATCAAAGTTAACATGACAAAATCTTGTGTCATAACCAACTGTCATCAACCTTCGCAATAAAAGAAGCTTCAAATGTGTTCAATTCAAATACATTACTTCTGGATTTAGTACCAGATGTGATCAAGTCTCCTGCTTTACTTCTGATAGAGCATTTCCCATCAATGAATTTCAATTGATAACCCTTGTCCACTAATTGTCCAACACTCGACAGATTATGCTTAAGTCCGTCAACAAGTAATACATTGTCAGTGTTAGTCTTTCCATCCAAATAAATAGATCCAACTCCAATAATAAGCTTAGGAGTATTGTCACCAAATCTGACAACACCACCATCATGTCTTTTCAAACTAACAAACTTGTTTTTATCTCCAGTCATATGGTGTGAACAACCATTGTCTATAACCCATTCAGATTTCTTTTCAACTTAGGATACTAAGGCTTTTTATTCATGTATAGGTTCATCATCCTTAATAGAAATAAATCAAATTTCATCATAGTCAACATCATCATCATCAAATATACCCTCACTAGCATAATAACATTCCTTGTATTTTGAATACTTAGACTTGAAAAACTTAGGTTTGTGCTTTGGAACTCTTGTAGGACATCTAGATGCAAAATGACCAATCTTGTTACATGAAAAACATTTCAAAGGTGATTTGCCTTCAAACTTTCCCTTACCTATCTTTTCTCTTCTGGCAATTAGTGTCACAACTTCATCTAGATTTCTTTCGTCTTCTTGTATCTGTTCCCATTCATCTGAATAGGCTCCAAGTTCTTCTTTTAGATCATTATTGTTGGTGCTTTCATTTCCAAATAAGGTCTTTTTGTTCTTGTGCACGGTTGCCTTGAATGTTGACTCAACTTTAGGTACAGTGTCTCCCAATTTTGCGGCCTCAAATGTAGTTAACTTTCCAATCAACATCTCTCTGGTAAAGTTTGGTGTCAAAGGTATAATCTCCTTTATAGCTTGTACTTTGGTTCTATATGCAGGTGTCAAAGATCTGAGTATCTTCGCAATCACTTCTTCCTCACTATAAGTACCTCCAGAGTTTCTAATACCAATAACCACTTCATTAATTCTTTGTCCATATGCCCTAATGTTCTCATCTTCTCTCATCTTCAGTTATTCCATCTTTATCTTCCAGTTTTGTAGCTATGCCTGCTTAGTAAACTTGTCTCCAATATATAATTCTTCTAATCTTGACCAGATCTCATGTGCAGAATCCAAGTCCTTTACTTCTATGAATTCTCCTTCTGAAAGTGCATTGATCAAAGATTCCCTTGCAACCATATTACATCAAAATAACTTCATCTGATCCTCAGTAGCCTTCTTTAATTCATCCTCAGTCAGTATCTTTTCATTCTTCTTTGTGATCATCCAGTAATCAATTCCCAGTCATAGCAAATGTGTTCTTATCTTGTTATGCCGACTGTCAAAGTTGTCAGGATCAAACTTCGGACTATCCTTCCTATAGTAAGTCATCTTCAGGATCACCTCAAGCTGTTAAACTTTCCCTCTAAGGACCACAAGCTCTGATACCAATTGTTAGGAATAACAGTCCACAAGACAACTGAGAGGGGGGTTGAATCAGTTGTGATATAGATTACAAAACTTTCAACTTTATAAACTAAATCTACAAATGTAAATGATAACACAGTAAATGCCAGAACCATAACACAATATTTGTTGTCGAGGAAACCATGTTAAAGGTAGAACCCCGGTGGGGATTAACACCCACAAATAATGTAATGAGAGTATAGTATCCCTGTTAAAAGATTTATCCATGTTAGGAGCTTGTTACAACATTACAGTACATAGTCCCTGTTAGGAGACAGACCGTGTTAGGATTCAAAAGAAATAGTAGGCTCACTGCCAAGGCACACTGCCCAAAGAAGGTTAAAGCCACCCTCAAGGATTTACAATCCGAACAAGTGTATAAAGCAAATACACAATCCAGTGAACTATCTGATAGCAATTGTCTTTGCTTGGTCAGTTCCGATGAAGTACTTGTTGGAGATTTGATTCAGAGCAGTTGATTGATTGTATGTTTGTCATTGATGACAACATATAATACACAGTAGTAATTATGTATGAACTTATTTGAATGATGACATGAAGACTTGTGTGGATAGATACATGTTGTTGACATGTTTATTATGTTATGTTCATACACGCAGACCCAGATATAATGTTTCAGTAAAGTTATGCAATTCTGTTATTAGCAGTTACAGTTCTGGATGTATAATGGTTTAGGGCCGACATATATAACGTGTCTCATGAGTTGCGCCTATCTTCAAGATATGTGTGTGTATATTCATGATTAATTATGAGTTGATGATATAAATCCAAAGGCGCCAAACGTGTTTCAATATGATTGCATAGTTATGATCAATTTGGTGAGGCCGACTCAGTGAAGCGTCGCGTCTGTTCAGCATTGACTTGAGCGGACTTAATATTGTTTGCGTGCTTAGTTAAGCCGACTAAGATATTGATGAAGTGTTTCTAAGAGCCGTAATGACCTTCTAATTTGGAGAAGATACTTATAGTAGTTCAATTATGATACGCTAAGTGTGAATGACACGAAATGTGAAGAAAGATGTAAAGAGCAGATTATCAGAGTTGGTTCATTCATCAAGGATCTATGTGAAGAAGAAGCGAAAGATTGTAATACACTGGAACTGATCAAGACAGCAGGTCTACTCTACAATTTATCATCAGATATAGTGCATATCTGTTATACAGAAGGTTGTAGCCTTCACCATCAAGCAATGAGCTTTTGGACAGTGAGTCCACCACCCCTAACAGGGTTATTTGTAAAAGACTCCTAATAGGGTCCGACCCTTAACCAGGTCACTATACTTATTGC
>MU225441.1:1556690-1582070 GCA_018584345.1 Thuja plicata
ATGCAGGGAATGTGTTATGGGAAAGCATGTAAGGAGTTCCTTCAGAAGCAAGCAGAACTCAGTTGAGAACAAATTGGACCTAGTGCATACAGATTTGTGTGGTCCTACTCAAACAAGATCATACTACAGAGAAAGGTATTTCATTTTGTTTGTTGATGATTTTTCTAGAATGATGTGGGTTGCATTCTTAAAGGAAAAGTCTGAAGCCTTTGAGAAGTTCAAAATATTCAGAGGTAAAGTTGAGAATGAATCTGGATTGAAACTTAAATGTCCAAGATCAGATAGAGGAGGAGAGCTCACCTCTGATCAGTTTTATGACTATTGTGAAGAGCATGGTATTAAAAGACAATTGAGTGCACCTAGAACCCCTCAGCAGAATGCGATTGCAGAAAGGAGGAACAGGATCATACTTGATACAGCGCGCACTATGATGATTGAAGGAAAAGTTGCGCACACTTATTGGAGAGATGCAGTGAACACAGCAGTATATACTATCAACAGAACCCAATTGAGGCCAGGCGCAGATAAGACATCCTATGAACTTGGGTTTGGCAATGTACCTACAGTAAAGTACTTCAGAATCTTTGGCAGCAAGTGCTACATCAAGAGAGATGATAGTGTTGGTAAGTTTGATGCTAGAAGTGATGAAGGTATTTTCCTTGGTTATTCTACTAAAAGCAAAGCATATAGATGTTTCAATTTGAGATTAAAGAAGATAATTGAAAGCACGCATGTTAAGATTGATGAAAAGTTTATGGTTCAAGAAAGATACTATGAAAATGCACCTATGATTGAGGATGAATCCAGATCTAGCAAAAAAGATACTGTTATTGAAGAAATGTTAGATTGCATTGATGTATCATGCAATGACCCGGAATCAAGCAGAGAAGAATCACAGACTATAGAAGAGCAAGACACACCTAAGGTACAGAACAACCCTTTGTCGGTAATGTGTTGATGATCAGCCTTCAAAGATCCATTTTCACATGTTTTATTGTAGGATTCCCTCAACTCAAAATCTCCAACTTCTCTGATTTTGCACATGTAACATGCTCTCACAACATGCATCATAAGAACTTTAGGCAGGATCGATGACAGGGCTCTCGCAAGATCTCCCTTCACCACAATCTCAGGAACAACTCTGAAATTGGGCAGTGTACAAGTGTCGCTCCTGACCAACTGAATATTCATCATTCCCTTGTCTTGTCTCTTCATGCCAACAGATGAGTTGGCTTCCATTTCTGCAAATTAAGGTTCGAGAAATAGATTCTGGGTAACTCGGCAACAACGGGTCTTCAACCTTTCACAATAATTGCCGATGATACACAGGTGAAATCTTTACAAACTTTTCTCAAGTCTCTCTTGAATCTGTTACTCCAATTGCACATTGAAGTTGTCATTAGTTATCAAGCAGACATAATGGACAGTCGGTAACAGAGTCAACACAAGATAGTCGATATATATCACCAAAGTGCAGAGTTAACCGAGAGCACTAATCACGCCCAGAGTTAACCAAGTACAGTGATACCCGAGTAAACAGACTATACCGAGCGCAGACAACACCGAGCTACACTACATAATTGAATACCAATATAACCGAGATACATAGTATACACCGAGCACCGAGAGACAACATTAACTGAGTGGAACAGAGACCACCTAAAAGTTTGTTACGGAACATTATTCTATGTAACAACTTTTGAGCTGACCTAGATAATGGTTTACACGATCGAGGAGGATATTAATTATGGATTTACAACATTAATTTTTTATGTCTCCTATGTGTAGATGATCAAGGTAAATTATGTACATTGTTGATCTTAGGATAAGGATGTAATTGTTGAGCCTTAATTAGGTCACATTGTTTGATAGATAAATGTATAGATGTCAAATTTTGTAATGTATGTTGATCAAAAAATGATCAAGTAGCCGCCATACTACAGACATCAAAGATCAGACAAGGGATTTCAAGGACAAAGACTACATTGCAGAAATCAATTTATAGAAGTAAGGCAAGGCTACTGAGCAGAACAGAGCAAAAGGTATTATCATTCACATTTAGGTGATATATTTTGTATGAACTTAATCGATTTGTATCAACAATTTTGAGATTGTATATGTTTCAGATCAAATTTTTGTTACTCTTTAACAATTGTAATAGACCCCTAAATCTCTTAACAGAGTAGACTTAACCGTCTTATTGTAAATCTCTTAACCGAGTGCACACATAAATTGTGTTGCTAAATCCTCACATGAGGTAGATCTAGTTGATCTTTTTGTTACTCCTAACAGGGTAAGATCATCAAAAGTGATCATTATTTGTAAGCTTTAACATACTATCTTTATTACTGCAGTAGTAAAGTTTTGTGGGTCTTATCCCCACCGCATTTTTTACCTTCTAACAAGGGTTTTCTGCGATACCAAAATACTAGTGTCATGAGTACTTAATTGTGTGTATGTGTAATGTTTATTTTACATGCATTTACATTTTAGCATTGATATTATATGTTTGGTATATGTTTGGTGTATGTAATCTACTCAGTCGGTTAATACTAAACAATGGTTACAAAGGATTGACTAAAATTTTTTAAGGGTACTGATTCACCCCTCCCCTCTCAATACACACCCTTTCCATTATCCCGACGTGGTATCAGAGCTACTTCTCTTATTTTGAAGGTTTAACAGCTGAAGAGAAAAGATCTTACAATGGATAGGTATACACTTGACAAAACTATTGAGAATCAGAAGTTACAGCTGCAGATCTATGTCGAACAATACAAGGAAGCTAAAGAGAAATTCAAGGAGATGTTGATTGAGGAAGGACATGCAACTTCGTTGTCGTGGTATTGATTATCATGAAGAAGAGATTCATGACCCATTTGATACATTTGGATCTGAATCTGGTAGCATATCTGATGCTTCTGAAGGAATCATATCAAAGCTATTTGAAATCAATCAACAACTTAGTGAACAAGTCAAAGCATTGCAGATCAGACAAGATACAAAAATCGTTAGAATGGTTGAAGTCTTGAATGATGCAAGGAAAGATGAACAAGATAGAAACACGGTTGCTGATGACAGAAGACAAATGACTGAAAAGTTACAAGAAAAATAAACTGAGATATCGAGACTTACTGAACATTACTTTGAGATCACCAATCAAGTGGTTGTTATGAATCATGAGACAAACTGAGTGAATACTGAACTTGCAAAAAGAATAGATGATATTGGTGTATTGAAAGAAGAAAATGAGAAATGAAATGAAGATTTTACAACAACATAATGAAGTGATTAAGAGATCTGAAGAAAGCACTAAGAGAATGGATGAATAACCAGACTGTGTTCTCTACAGAAACATATGTTGACATCAGTGACAAAATATGAATATCAACAGCATGAATAGTATCCAAATCTGATGTCATCCAACAATCTCCCCCTTTGCCATTGCTTCCAAAGGGGGAAAGATTCTATATGAAAATCCCTACTGTTTGGAGGAGATTTGTGTTATATTGAGAAGATTGTATTGAGAGAGTACTTTTGGGTTGATGGATTTTTCCATAAGTTTCCATCAATGCCAAAGGGGGAGATTGTTGGATGATATCAGAATTGGATACTATTCATGATGTTGATATTCATGTTTTGTCACTAATGTCGACATATGTTTCTGTGGAGAGGACAGAATGGTTATTTGAATGACAGAAGTGTACGGACACTGTACAAATGTTTCAGAATAATCAAAGACGGGGATATGAAGATAGATGTGTGATGACCTTATTCCTAAGGTCGCTTGACTTGAGGTTGCATATTGGTGATGTTACAGATGATTTGGTGAAGAATGGTTTCTGGACTATTACAGTAATGCTTGACAGAGTAGGTCTTTGTATTTTGTGTATATCTTATAGATGAAGATTTTTTAGCATATGCGAGCTTATGGGATGACTAAGGACACATTGACGAATGTTCGTTACTGATCGATTGTTGTGAAAGTAATGGTGATGTCAGCTATGGCATGTATTCTAGAGGAGACCTATTTTGGTGGTCGACTTCAGACATGTAGCATGTATTATGAATTGTGAGCGTGGATTGCAAATTTTGGAGTATAACTGATGGGTTGTAATTGATGTTTACTTTTTATAGGTACCATATGTATCTTAGAAAGGGGTTAAACAATTATTTGTATATTGGGAAAGCCTAATTGGCTGACGTAATTAATTATCTATGTATTAGGAAAGCTTAAATGGCTGACCTAATGAATTATTGTAATAGGGTATATATGAGTGATATTTTCTTTTGGAAAGATGTGGTAGAGATTGAAAAGGAAGAGAGGTGTAAGCTGCAATGCTTGTTTTGCTACTGGATGTAGAGCAGAGTTTGTGATAAGAATACTTCATTGGAACTGACCAAGCAAAGACAGTTGCTATCAGACAGTTCACTGGATTGTATATTTTCTATATACACTTGTTTAGATTGTGAATCCTTGAGGGTAGATTTAACTCCTAACAGGGTTTGTCTCCTAATAGGGATTGTGTATTGTAATGTTGTAATAAGCTCCTAACAGGGCTAAATCTTTTAACAGGGATACTATACTCTCAGTACATTATCTGTGGGTGATAATTCCCACCGGGGTTTTACCTTTAACAAGGTTTCCTCGACAACAAGTATTGTGTTATTGTGTTGGCATTTATTGTGTTATCATTTGCATTGCAATTTTGATTTATAAAGTATAAAGTTTAATATTCTATATCACAACTGATTCCCCCCCTCAGTTGTGTTTGTGGACTGTTATTCCTAACAAGCACTAAGAGAATGGATGAATTTCCAAAACATCAAAGAAGACTGAATAAAAATACTGGATTAGGGTATACCGAGCAAGGAGAATCATCAAATCAAGCTGAACAAAGGAATGTCTACTCAAATCCGAAGCCTAAGAAGCCCTTTTTTCCATCACTGTTGAAAACTAGGCCACACATCAAATGTTTGCAGGAGCAAAGCAAAAGGTATTCCTAGAAACCCTCCTAAATTTAATGGTATTTGCTATAACTGTAATAAGCATGGACATCAGGCACATGAGTGTAGATCCAAGTTGAACAAACCACAAAAGAAACCATACATGGATAAATACTACCAAAATTGCAACATGAATGTTCATACGACTCAAGCATGCAGAAAGAACACAAAGCAGATCTAGAAGCCTAAAGGACAATAAACGGTAAATCAACCGAGAAGACAAGGCAATGCTTATGCATGAGATTATAACACTTGGAGCAATTGTGAATCATGTGGTAAATATGGACACATAGCAGCAAATTCTATGAGACTATGTTGAATCAAGTCTAGGAATTGGTCAAGCTCTGGAATGGCATGTCCTCACTGTCAGAAAGTCGGTCACTTAAGAAGAGATTGTGCAGATTGAATAAACACTTATGGGAATGGAAATACAATTGATGAAATTGTGAGGATCATAAATCAAATGTGGAGAAGAGCATCAAATGATAATGCAGGACCAAGCACAACAGTCGGTGACACCTCATCCAATGGGTTAGGTGGCTCCACCGTTTCCAACTGAGCAATACAAGCAAGTATGGAACCATGTTTTGAAATGCTATATCTTACATCAGTTCCTGTATTTATTGCACATATGCCAAAACAGCATGAATAAAGATGCACTATGGCATAACATATGTGATTACTATGATCTAGTCTAGTCAGTTAATATGTACCAAGTTAAAACTGTCAGTCGGTGAAAATGTGAAGAGTTTACCGAGTTGCTATGGTAACCGAGTATATGGTATACTCGCCGAGTTGAAGCATTGATAGTGTTAACCGAGCATGATGTTTGTTCACCGAGTGGTTGGTGAAGAGCATTTATAGCACCACCCTAAGTCATTTGCTATATATTTGGTCGATGTGAGCTCATTTATTCACAACACGATCATGGAGCAAAACAGAAAAAAGAGAGTTAAGGTGCAGAAGAGTATTTTCGAGCATTCTACAGAGATCTAAGCACATTTCCAAGCATACACAGGTTAGTTTCTACGCATTCTGTCCTCACCGAGTTATTCGAGCATATTTTACGGAAGCCCTAAAAATAGAAATCATGGCATCTTCATCACGAACAATGACAGCTAAAATGGATAAGGAAAAGAAGGTTTTTTTGGTGAAGAACTCCACCTACATGAAACCAAACTACAATATCCATCCACAAGTTGCAGCACAACCAGAAAATCAAGGCGCATTTTTGCCTATCATGCATAGGGTCTTGCTAGTGTAAGACGTGTGTGCATACAGTCATGCCCAAAGTTGGGCAAAAACACACCAACAAAAATTTTAAAACACACTAAAGGAAGGGTACACTACCTCAAGAGTAACACTTGCACGCAAAATGGTGCGAAAGAAAAATAAAAAACGGAAAGGTCATTCGAGGTAGGATAGCATTCAAAACTATCCTACAAGGATCCCTAAGCTACACATTTCGATCGGTACGTAAATCGGGATAGTTGACTAAAAGTCAACTAAAGTTGACCAAAAGTCAACTATACTCTAAATTACGTGAAAGGAAGTCTCTAGGGCCCACTAAGCCCTTAGAAAATCTCTTGCACAAAAATCGAGATAGTTGACCCAAAAGTCACCCATCTCTAAAAGGTGCGAAATTGAAAACCTAGGTTCCAACGGATACATGGAACATCTGGGACGAATATCGGGATGATCGGAGGAAGTTTGACTACGGTTGACCAAAAGTCAAGCATGGAACATCTGGGACAAATATCGGGATGATCGGAGGAAGTTTGACTACGGTTGACCAAAAGTCAAGCGTGCACAAAATCAGTCAAAGGATAACGATAATACCCTAAAGGGTGAATAACGCGAAGATATGGGTTCAGTAAGATTCCCCTAATTGATAATGATGTCGAAACACTAATAAACTTAAAATGAATCATTTATTTAATTAAATTGTGTTTAAGCTTACATTTATATACTTTAGAACAACTCCCTTAAAAATCTAATACTCTAACATTAAAAGAAACTAAAATATAATATTTACTAATTAATTAAAATAATCTAACTCTTATAAATATATGCATACCAATATTCAATTTCTCTAGATAATCTATCTAGGAAATATTTAAAAGATTTAATAAAATAAATATATCTTCTAGAACTTAATAAAAGATTAAAACAATAACTTACAAACAATTTAAAGAAAATTCCTTCCCAAGGGTCATTTATATCCAATCATACAATAAGTCAATCCATTTATTTTATAAATAAATCTAATATGTATAATAAAACCACTTATAAAAAAATTCTAATTAAATCATTATTAAAACATTATTTAAAAGGAATCTTTCATGATACTAACAAAATCAAATTAAATCTAACTTATTTAAACCAATCTATAAAAATAATTATAATCTAAAAAATAGACCAAATTTTAACTCTAAAATAAACAAATCTAATTATTAAATCAATATCTAAATAAGATCTTTAATCATCTAAATTTCTATTTAAAAACTAATCTAATAAAAGTATAAAGTCCAATCTAACTAATATATATATATATATATATATATATATATATATATATATATAAAATAAAATCTATAAAAATTAAAACCTAACATGTTATTAAAATATTATATCAAAAGCACTTCAAAAACTTTTCTAAAAACCTAAAACAACAAAATAAAATACAAAACAAAACCTAATATCCTTATGTTCTGATTGTTTTCTTTTTGCAAGGCACAGTAGGAAGCGACGGCGCGATTTGGGTTTGCCCAACCGAAAGGCAGCGAAGAGACAGGCGATAGTGGCCGCAGGTGGCAGCACCACCTGCCATGGGAGCGGGGAGTTGAAGAGGGGTGTCGAGCGCGTCGCGGTCGTTGTCCCGCCCGCCCACCACTGCTAACACAGTGGTGGCGTGGGAGGGGTCGGCGTCGCCTGCTCCCGGCTGCCACCGCGAAGGGGGAGGAGAGGTGTCAAGGGGTGTATGGGGATAGCCTCGACCAAACCCTCGCCCCCAAACACAGGGTAAAAAAATACAATGCTCTGCGCTAACAAACACATTTTAAAACTTTAAAACCCGCGTAAGGAATAGTTTATAATTTTTATTGACGATTTTTTATTATTATTATTAGATGCATAAGCAAAAAGAATATTATTATGACTGGTGAACAATTAAAAAGAACTCTGTACCAAAACAGAGAGCACAAGGATAATTTATTTTTTGTTTTAATTACACTTTTGTAATCTAAGCCATTAGATTTAACCTTTGTAGGAAGTAGAATTTAATTAAGGGCAATTTATTTTTATTTTTTTGAAAAATTCACAATTTCTCTAAGTGTCAAAATAATTTTCTCAAGAACAACAAAACAAATAACAAGTTTAACTTAATTTCTATTTTTGATAATGAATATCTATTTTGATTCCAACACTCACATTATTATAATCTAGAATTCTAACTAGATTATATAAATCTCTAAGTCTTGTAATTGTATGAACAAAGTAATAAGATAAGTTTAACTTAATGAAACAGTAGTGTATTCTTAAACAATTAGAGATTTATTTCATTTTATGCAACATAAGTTTCTCCATTAAGAAAATTAATGTCATAAAACAATTTGAAATTTGACTGTTATAAAGAAATGAATAACTATATTTGCTTCAACTATCCAAGTGTCTTTCAAAGGAAGATAGTAGCACATACAAATATATAGATTTCCAAAACCTCTTTTATTAATTCCAAATTGAAATAAGATTACACTACCCATTGGTTCTCCATAATACAATAAGGATAATATGATTTCGAAACAATAATAGGCTACATATTTCCTTAATAGCCATTATACAAACTTTGCAATAATGAAAACCTTAAAACAATATAGGTTACAATGATATATCTTCCAGTTGTTCCCATCTTCCACTCAAGGATGACTTGGAAGATCATACATCAAGTAGAAACCTGAAAACACGATAAGGTTGACCATGGAGGCTCACCTCCCAACCTAGGCCTTTTCAAGGTCACCCCCAAGCTCGAGGATCCAGAATGGAATGGGAGACATGCACTCACAAACTCACATAAAACAATCCTATATAAAACCCACATTTAAAACCTCCCAATACATGGTAGAACAAAAGGAAGGTCTCCAAGAGACCTTCATGAAAACAGGGGTAGTGGTAGACCTCACAGCAGAAGAAAACCAAGTATACAAAACAAAAACCTCAAGCCACACATGGACTTGGAATGACCATCTTCACAAAATGCAATCAAAAATATACCTTCGTATGCGCCCCCCCCCCCCCCCCACCCAAAAAAAGCCCTCAGGTCATACTTGGCATCATGGGTATCATGAAACCCCGTGTCTTTCCCTCCACACATGGGAGACTCTACACTAAACTGGAGTCATTTCCACCACCCCTTCAATGTTACTCTGTCTTCCCAAGGTTGAGTGTGCCTTGAAGAATCTCATCCAAAATTATTCATGAAATAATACACAACAAAATAAAACTCCAAAAGCTCAACTTGAAAATAACTTGAAATTTACATAGGACTCCATTAATGGAGTTTCAAGCTCAAGAACATTCAAAACCATGAAATTATATTATAAAAGGAGACCAACCTTACTCCAAAGCTAAAGGGGATTTGAAAGTTGAGAAGAGTTTTTCTTCCAAGTTCTTTCCTCCAAAAGGCTTCCTCAAATCTGAATCTGTCTCTAATAATAGAGAGTGGGTGAACACCCAACTCTTCCTAAAACCTTCCCTAAATAGGAAAACCTTCAAGACTAACCAAATGTGAGGTAACCCTAACCATCTCTTTCTTCCCACTTGCCTTCATTCTACATAAATGGAGCTAAATGCAACTTGGGAAGAAGAGAGAGGTTAACCAAAGTTACACAACTCCTCAAATTCGCTTAAGTTTGAAAATGAGACTTTCGGGGAACAATAAATGACTAAATGACTTTCGCTCATTTATGACTAAAAATGACCCCTAACCCCAAGGGTACCAAATTGAGTAGCTAAAATAGACCATGGTTACCTTCTGGGAGCCCAAAAGAGCCTCCTAAACTACACCTAAAGTTAACCCACGGATCTCTAAGTCAAGTTAACATCTAGAATCTTCTAACCTTGAGTAAGCTTGGGTAATACACTTAGGTAACCTTAGGTTAACCCTACACCTAACCATTTCACATAACTAGTCATGTCAATATTAATTGCAACACTTGCCAAAATTGGCACATTAAATTAAAACAAACGACATGACTTATTCACATTAACATTAACTAATTTAAATACACATGCAAACCACATTTACGAATAAAACACATATACAACGAGGTCTATGTTTTTTTATATAAACACGACCTTGGTATGCAAGGACTTTCACATAAGTTCCAATATTGGTTCCCCGATTTAAATCCATGGTCAACTATCCATGCACACTCATTGCACACATCAGTAGTCCAAAACAACATGATATAAAAGCATAATACGACATCAATAATTCATTACATATAACTATATCTGAATTCAAACTTAAATAAGCATAACATCGATTTCCTAAACCAAATTCCATCAAAGTTACCTCTACTCAATAGATCATATATATGACATCATCATAACTGAAACTGAATCAAAACATGTAGTGTCTCAAGTGTACCCTAATTACATAATCAGGTACTGAATATATAACATAAGATTCCACAGATCCTCAAATACATAAGAGTCTCAAAACGTCAAAGCATGTCTAAGTACATAATCACTGAAAGCATAGAAAGCACTGAAAACATAACAAAATAAAGTAGTGAAAGAAGGACTGTCTGAGGTAGGTCTCACATCCACCCCCTCTAGGCATGAACTACTCCTGGAGTTCATCAAAGAGGTGAGGGTACTGAGATCTCATATGTTGCTGTGTCCTCTCAAGGGACTGTAACCTCATCATAGCAATATCACTGGACCCTAACCTAGTCTAGCTCACTACCTCAAAGTGCAAGGATTCGTTGAGTCATAATACGGATGGGCTCCATAGCCAACTGTTCGTCCAACTCCTCCTAAGGTCTCAAACACAGTCGTATGATGCTCCACTGGGCGGTTATCAACCACTACAAACACCAAGTGGGACTTTCCCCTATCCTATATTGTCGGTTCGCACATCACTACATGCTAACTACCACCTTGAGAACATTCTCTAGCCAAGTGACCCATGGCACCACAAGTGTAACATGGCCCACGTGACTGAACCTGAACACCTAAAGACCTAGAGTCCTATGAGCCTGAAGCCCTAGAGGACTCGTTGTACCCGCCTCTAGAGGACTGTTGAGTCTGCGTTGGGGGTGTGCTTGGCACCTGTGGCCTCTGACTGTAGTGGCTCCTACTATTGTGGGGCCCTGAATGTCCCTGAGGAGTTCCTCTGATTACCCTTCCATGAGGGTCTCTGATTACCTATAGCCTGAGGTGCGGGATTACGGTTTTGAGACCTATCCCTAGCATTTTTTGGTCCTCTGACTATCTCTTCGGCCACTAAGGCCTTGTCCACTATGAACTTCAAGTTCACAAAAGGTACCATGCGTACCCTATCTAAAATCGCAGAATTTAATCCCTTGATAAACCTGTTCACCTGCAGCTTCATGTCCCCCATGTATTCCACATAAGGGAGGAGATCGAGAAACTTGCCCTCATATTGGGCTACTGTAAGTCCCCATTGTCGGAGATCATGGAAGTCATCAATACGATGTTGCCTGAACTGTTCTGAAACATATTGAGCTCTGAAAAGCTCAAGGAAAGACTCCCACATAAGGGTATTAATGTCTACGCATCCCTTAGACTCCTCGTGCCTCCACCAAGTGGATGCTTGGTCTCAAAAAAGAAGTATTGCAAATCGTGCTCTAAGGTTGCTACCATAGTTTTGCAACCCGAAACACCTCTCAAGGCTTAAAAGCCAAGCCTCTGCACCGGCCCCATCTACCTCTCCTATGAATAGAGCTGGCCTAAGCCTCATCAACTCTGTAATCTGACTCCCAATATTCAAGCATATTTTACAGAAGCCCTAAAAACAAAAATCGTGGCATCTTCATCACGAACAACAAAAGCTAAAATGGATAAGGAAAAGAAAGTTGTTTTGGTGAAAAACTCCACCTGCATGGAACCAAACTACAAGATCCATCCACAAATTGCAGCACAACCAGAAAATCAAGGTGCATTTTCGTCTATCTTGCCTAGGGTTTTGCTAGTGCAAGACGTTGTTGCATACATACATTGCAAAATTGGTGAAATCGAAAATTTTGAACTCATGTCCACATACAAATCATTGTGTACAGATGGAAAGCTGAAAGAGGATCATAAACATTTTGAGGTTAACGAGTTAACCGATGCCCTAAATTTTTTGAAGGTCTTTCGCAATGAATGGATCCGCATTGTACTAAGCAAAGTACATAATGGAAAGCTCTGGCTGGATGAGCCCAAGAAGATAATCAGGGATGTAATTCATGCAGTAACAAGATATCCTATATCAGACAAAGCCAAAGCCCTAAGACACCTACCGAGAACCGAGTTGGAAAAGCTAACATCAGCCGAGTGGGACGCTAGAGGTTTGAAGGTCAACTGTATCAATGATCCTGAACTGAGATTTGGTGCTTATGCCATTGGGTATAAGATATTTCAGTTCAGTAGACCGAACAACGTACCATGTGGAGCTGTTGATATAGCTTACAAGATTGTCAAGAAAGGTCTACAGCGTGATCTTTCCGAGATATTGCAGAAGAAATTAGAAGAAAACATGAGAACCATCAGATCAGCAAAGACAAATACATGTAAGTTCGGTTCATTACTACTTTGCATATTCTTCTACATGCAAAATTCATTTCCCTAAATCAGTAAAGTTAAGTGGAAGACAGACAGACTGGTTACAGTACAAATTAATGAAATGATTACAAGTCTAGGGAAGAACTTTAAACCTGTAATGAATGCATATTTTGTTAAGTTCAAAACTAGGATGGAAAAGAGATCCAGAATTCCACTACAACTAGTTGAACAATACAAAGACAATATCTGATTTATAGTAGACACGGATACAACTTTAATCAAAGAAGCAGATCCGAGGAAAACATGGCTACTTCCAATGATTATGAATTATATATTGATATTGCTACTAATGCTATCGAGAAATTGTTAAATCGGCCTGTTGAGAAATCTGCCATGAGATTTGGCACCTATGAAGAGGCAAAGACCCGAATACATATTACTTTACAAGTACAACAATTGGGTAGGAAAAAGACCAAGATTGTTAAAACTTTAAAGAGGAAACTTGCAATAATAGATGAAGAATTAGACAAGTCACAAGATGAAACCGAGGAGCAAACCTCAGTCGATCAAGAAGCAGAACCGGATCATGATACTGAGGACACTGAGTCAGATGTCGCACCAGTTAAGGCACCTAAGGCCAAAAAGAGAAAAAATATAAAGATTGAATCTCCATCAAACATCAGCTCACAATCGGTGACTAAGGATTCACCACCTTTGAAGAAAGGTGTAGCAAAAATACAAGACCCTCACCGAAGTTTACATACCAGAAAAGGAAGCATAAGGGTACTACAAATGCACCGAGACAAAAGAGGAGATATGTGTGAAACAAAGATGACAAGGATGATTCTGATGAAAATCCAGAACAATTCAAGGTTGTATAGAATAAACCATCACATACTATTGATGAGATTGCATAGGCAATCAAGACAACCGGACAGTTAGCACATTCGAAGATATAAGCATATTCTGATCTGACTACCGAGCACAAGGACAAACTAGAAGAATCAATCATAGGTATGATGATCAACTTTACACAAGTGCCAGTTGAGTTTGCTACTTCTTTTCGATCAGAATTATATGATAAAATATCATCAAGGACATATGCACTCCAAACCGAAAAACAGATGAGAGAAGTAGCTCTCACACTTATTAAACCTGGGTGCACAGTTAAGGAAATACATGATATAATGAGACAATATGCCAAGCAATTTCCGAAGAAACAAAGAACACCAAATATCCTACAAGGAAATATGAAGGAAGTGGATATTGAGAGCACCAAAATTTGAAATGAATTGTTGAATCCACCCAAGGTTATCCAGGATACCGAGCAAGTAAAAGATGTTGCATCTCCTGAACCAAGTACAGACCCCAAAACATTTGATGATGTAGCAGTTGACAATGTGTTAGATGGTATTCCTGAACTCCTGGCTAATTTAGGTCACCCGGATATCACAATAACATATGTAACTGAAGGAGATCCAGATGATAAGGCTAAGGAAGATGAGCCAATCGGAGCAATCGAGACTATTGATGAGCAAGATACATCACAGGTCGCCCGAGCAAATGTACCAGGCCAGTAACCTATTATGGTCCAAGCAATTGAAATTGAGACCGAAGCACAACAAAAGACACATGAGAAAAACATATACAAATGAGAATAAGGGTGAAGATCACGGTAAAGAGACCGAGCATAGTGGTGGAACAAACCAAGATGATACACAAAAAGATACCACTAATGCTGCAGAAGAGAAAGGTGAAGGTACCACAAAGACTCCTGAAAAGACAGTAGATACATCTACTACAGACATAAGGTCAGCTACTGAGGCACCTACACAAGTTATCACACCGAGTACCGAGCAATCTGTGCGACCTACATTAGACTGTCATAGTTTTACTACTTATTATTCATGCTTTCAGTAGTTTATGCTTTGACATACTTTGACTATTGGAGATTCTTATGCATTTGAAGATCTGTTGAATCCTATGTTATATATTCAGTACTTTATTATATAATCAGGGTACACTCCAGATACTACATGTTTTGATTCAGTTTCAGTTTATGATGATGTCATATATGAGATTTATTGTGTGGAGGTAATTATGATGGAACTTGGTTTAGGAAACCGACGATATGCTTATTTAAGTTCGAATGCAGATATAGTTTATATGCAATGTATTATTGATGTCGTATTATACTTTCATATCATATTGTTTTGGACCTACTAATGTGTGCAATGAGTGTGCAGGGATAGTTGACCATGGATCTAAATCGGGGACCGAGTATTGGAACCTATGTGAAATTTTGTGCATTCCAAGATCTTGTTTATATGAAGAAACATGGACCTCGTTGTATATTTGATTTATTCGTAAATGTGGTTTGCATTTGTGTATTTCAATTAATAAATGTTAATGTCAATAAGCCATGTCATTTGTTTTAATATAATGTGCCAATTTTCACAATTGTTGCAATTTGCTATTGACATGGCTAGTAAAGAGAACCATAGTTAGGTGTAAGGTTATCTAAGGCTACCTAAGTATAGTTCCCAAGCTTACCCTAGGTTAGAAGTTTCTAAATGGTCAACTTGACTTAGAAATTCGTGGGTTAACTTTAGGTACAGTTTAGGAGGGTCTTTTAGGTTCCCGGAAGGTAACCGGGGTCAGTTTTAGCTACCCAACTTGATACTTTAGGGGTTAGGGGTCATTTTCAGTCATAAATGAGCCTCTAAACTCATTTATTGCTCTCCTAAAGTCTCATTTTCCAACTTGAGCGAAGTTGAAGAGTTGTGAACTTTGGTTAACCTCTCTCTTCTTTCTAGGTTGCATTTAACTTCATTGATGGAGAATGAAGGCAAGTGGGAAGAAAAGGATGGTTAGGGTTATCTCACCTTTGGTTAGTCTTGGAGGTTTGTCTATTTAGGGAAGGTTTTAGAAAGAGTTGGGTGCTCACCCTCTTTCTACCCTTAGAGACGAATTTCAGAATTGAAGGAGCTTTTGAAGAAGAAGAATAGGAAGGATATCTCCTCACCAAATTTCAACCCACCTTAGCTTGGAATAAGGTTGGATCTTTTAGAAGTAAATTTATTTTTTGTTCATGTGTGTTCTTGAACTTGAAACTCCATTAATGGAGTTCTATGTATATTTTAAGTTATTTTCAAGTTGAAATTTTGGTGATTTATTTTATGGTGTTTTATTTTGTGTTGAATTTTGAATGGGTTTCTTCAAGGCACACTCAACCTTGGGAGGGAGAGTAACCTTGAAAGAGGTGGTAAGAATGACTCCAGCTTAGTGTAGAGTCTCTCATGTGAGGAGGGAAACATGTGGGGTTTCAAGATACCCATGATGTCAAGTAGGGTCTAAGAGCACCTGAGGGGCATAAGGAGGTTATTGTTCATGACTGCATCCTGTGCGGATGGTCATTTCAAGTCCATGTGTGGCTTGAGGTTTTCACTTTTGTTACTTGGCTTCTTCTATTGAGGTCTACCACCACCCCTGTTTTCAGGAAGGCCTCTTGGAGACCTTCCTCATGTTCTACCTTGTGTTGGGGAGTTTTCTTGTGTTTGAGTTTTCTGTGAGTGTTTTTATGTAAGAGAAATAATGCTTGTGTCTCTCGTTCCAATTTCGATCCCCCAAGCTCGGGGGTGACCTTGTAAAGGTTTAGGTTGGGAGGTGAGCCTCCATGGTCAACCTCATATCTGGCAAGTTCAATTGGATACCTGGTGGGTGCAAGCATTTGGATTCACGGTCTTAAAAAAAATGGAAATCTTACCATTGTAACCTTTATTGTGTTGAAAATTTTTCATATTTTGCAAAGGTTGTATGACATCTTATGGATCATTGTAATTGTAACCTCAATGTATTTGGCAAACTTTGATTTCATAATATTATGGAGAACCTACAAAGTTTGTGAATAAACCTTATTTAATAAACTAAAAAGAAATGGTGATTATATGTACTTTATATTCTTTACTATTTCCTTGGATGAGTCTTTGGGTAGTTAGTAGCAACCTTATACTCTTATATTTCAAAGTATGATTAAGTTCAGATTTCATTATGGATGTTAAATTGCTCAAAGGAATTTTTATTGGAATTCCTAATTATAGGGGAATGGATTAATTGTTATTTTAAATAAAATTGTTCATTCTCTTTTTATCAGAAAATCTAGTATATGATTATTTAGTATAATTTTTTGAAGGTTATGAACTTTTCACACTTAGAGTATATTTTGAAAATTAAATCAAAATTTTGTATGCTTATATTTTTATTTTTTATTTTTTTTGATCGGTAAAAGGTTGTAGCCAAATGATTTTATTAATTAAATAATTTTAAATACAAAAAGAGAGTTCACCCCGTTCACTGCGGGCGCTAGTAGAAAAGAACGGGGTCAAGAAAACCAGCCTTGCCCGAGACCAAAGTCCAGAAAAGTTACATAAATGAGAGGGCATACCCCCACGTTACAATTAAACTATCAATGTCTGCCAAATTAATTACAGAGCTATTTCCATATACATGTTAAGCATTACATGGTAGTAGATATAGTGTTGTTGTATTTTGATTATGCCTGGAAGTCGAGATTGTCTGCTTTTATTTGTCATATATCTTGTTAACCTTTGTGCTTGAAGGGGTGTCCTTGTTATTCTTGGATTTCCATCACCTATAACCACTCACACCTTTGGCTAAGATCCTTGTTAGTAGCTCACAACCAAAAGGAATTACAGTCTTTAAAACTTATATTTTAAAATTTTTTTCCTACAATATAATAAGCATAAATTGTAGATTCTATAAATGCTATAATATTTAAAAAAAGAAATCTCTAAGTGTCCACTGTTTGGACACAGACATCTTTTTCACCAGACAATATTAAATTTATATTTTTGTTTAAGCACATTATATATATATAATGTTTGAAGCTAAGTTTATGCACGGGTTTTTAAAAAAAAATTTAAAAAAAGTTGACACAACGTTTTGCTGCTACGTGAGTGGGGGTTTGGGGGGTGGCCGAAGTCACCCCCACACTCCCCCTCATATTTGTTTCCTTAAGGCATAGTGGGCCATAGAGACTTCCTTACACGTAATTCGGAGTATAGTTGACTTTTGGTCAACTCTAGTTGACTTATGGTCAACTCTAGTTGACTTTTGATCAACTGTCTTGGTTTGTGTGCAAATCTAAGCGTGTAGCTTAGATATCCCTGAAGGATAGCTCTGAAAGTTGTTCCTTCTAGTTTGCCCCATCTAGGTTACTATTTATCCTCTACATTGTTTTGCATACACTTGTTACCTTTGAAGTAGTTTAGTTAACCTTTTAAGCATATTTTAAAATTTTTGATTGTGTGTTTTTCCCCAACTTTTGGGCATGACATTTTGGTATCAGAGCCAAGTTAGCAACATTGGGAACCTAACCCACTGCGTTGTCACTTTGTCTTGTATGTGTAGGATGCCACCTGTTACTCGATTAGCCTATAAGCAGGGACGTGGTCAGAGGCGTGCCCCTGCAGCTCGTGAGGAGGTACAACTTGAGATTGAGGATCGTTGACGAAATCAGAGTCCACCACCTGAACCACCTCCCGATCCCAATGTAGCATTGTTGCAAGCTTTCCAAAATTTCGCAGGACTTATTCTTGACCATATGCCTCCTATGATGCAACATAATGAGCATCAAAATGCAAAAGGATGTGGGTCCTCTGCTAGGGAGCGAAGTAGGAGCCCACCTCCTAGGTTTGGAGAGAATCAGCTTGAACAAGAGGTGGGGTCCATTAGAGGGCCAGAAGTCATTTCGAGGATGGAGGCTCAAAGGTATGATAGATAACCAGACATTGGGAGTCAAATCACAGAGTTGATGAGGCTCATGCCACCTCTATTCATAGGAGAGGCAGATGGGGTCGGTGCAGAGGCTTGGCTTTTAAGCCTTGAGAGGTGTTTTGGGTTGCGAAACTAAGGTAGCAACCTTAGAGCACGTTTTGCGATAATCCTTTTTAGAGACCAAGCATCCACTTGGAGGCATGAGGAGTCCAAGGGACACGCAGACATTAATACCCTTTCTTGGGAAGCTTTCCACGAGATTTTCAAAAGGCGATATGTCTCTGAGCAGTACATGCAGCACTGTATTGATGAGTTTCATGAACTCCGGCAATGGGGTCTTACAGTAGCCCAGTATGAGGGCAAGTTTCTCAATCTCCTACCTTATGTGGAATACATGGGGGACAAGAAGTTGCAGGTGAACAGGTTTATCAAGGCATTAAATCCTGCGATTTCAGATAGGGTACGCATGGTACCTTCAGGGAACTTAAGGTTCACAGTGGACAGGGCCTTAGTGGCCTAAGAGATAGTTAGAGGGCCACAGGATTATAGGGATAGGTTGCAGAACCATAATTCCTCATCCCAGGTCTCTAGATATCAAAAACCCCAGTGGAAGGGGAATCAAATGAACTCTACAGGGTCATTCAAGACCCCACAGCAGCAGCAGCCACAACAGTCTCAACAAAGCCAGCGGCAGAGGCCACCTCAGATACAGTAGAGCTCTAAGACAAAGAAGTGGCAGTCACGGGATCCTAAAAAGGACCAAAGACCCCAGGAACCTTACACTCCTCTAGCACGAACTCAACAGTCCGCTAGGGATGGTTATAGCAGCTCTTCTAGGACTACAAGGTCTCAGTACTTCAGACCTCCTGGTATTCAGGTTCAGTCACAGGGGCCATGTTACACTTGTGGTGCCATGCGGCACATAGCTAGAGAGTGCCCACATGGCGATAGTCAGCGTGCAGCGGTTTAAGAACCGACAGTTGGGGACAGGGGAAAGTCCAACATGGTTTTTACAGCAGTGGACAACCGCCAAGCAGAGCACCAGGCTACCTTTATTGAGGCCTCTGGTAAGATCAGAGGTAGTGACGTTACTATTCTATTTGATTCAGGAATCACTGACTCCTTTGTTTATCCATCGTTTGTGGAGCGTTACGAGCTAGTGACAGCTAGACAAGAGGTTAGGTGGGAAGTAGAGTTAGCTTCAGGAGCTAGGGTTTCCGTGACGTCGATGGTTAGAGATTGTCTGATCCAGATTGGTGGTATGACCATCATAGAAGATCTTAGAGTTACTCCCCTTGGATCTTTCGGTCTAGTTCTTGGAATGGATTGGCTAAGTGCCCACAGAGCCAAGCTAGATTGTCGTAAGAAGAAGATTGAATGTTTGGATGATGATAGCGCAAACACAGTGACTACTGGAATCCATAGGCGTGTATCCCTCCGTGTGATTTCCGCTATGCATCTTAAGCGGTGCATGCAGAAGGGATGCCAGTTGTATGCCATCACCATCAGCGATAGGGAAGAAGAGGCTGAGAAGGAAACTTCTCTTGATGACTTCTCCATTCTTCAAGAGTTTGCAGACGTGTTTCTGTTAGAGCTACCTGGTATGCCTCCTCGTAGAGTGGTTGACTTTCACATAGATCTTGTACCAGGAGCAGAACCAATTTCCAGAGCACCTTATAGGATGACCACTAATGAGCTTAAAGAGCTCAATATACAACTTGAAGAACTGTTAGAGAAAGGACACATTCGTCCTAGTGTTTCTCCTTGGGGTGCACCAGTTATCTTCATAAAGAAGATAGATGGATCGCTTAGGTTGTGCATGGATTACCAACAGTTGAACAAAGTAACCATCAAGAATCAGTATCCTCTTCCTAGGATCGATGACTTGTTTGATCAGTTGCAGGGTGCCCGAGTATTCTCAAAGATAGACCACAAATCGAGTTACCATCAGTTGAGGATCGTGGATAGTGATATTCACAAAAACACATTCCGCACTAGATATGGCCACTATGAATTCACTGTGGTTCCATTCGGTCTTACGAATTCTCCAGTTGTGTTCATAAGTCTTATGAATGGAGTATTTCGTACCTTCCTTGACAAGTTTGTAGTTGTGTTTCGTGATGACATCTTGATATATTCTAAGGATGAGAAAGAGCACGAGGAACACTTGAGGTAAGTCTTGTAGTGTCTTGGGGACAATTAGTTGTATGGTAGCTTGTTGAAGTGTGCTTTCTTCAGAGTAGAGGTCAAGTATCTAGGCCATGTTATTTCAGGTGATGGGATCTCAGTAGACACATCAAAGATTGATGCCATTATTGATTGGCCAACACCTACCACTATGACTGAGGTTAGGAGTTTCATGGTATTGGTCGGTTACTACAGACGGTTTGTCGAGGGTTTCTCTCGAGTAGTACACCCCATTACTTCTCTTCAGTGAAAGGGAAATAAGTTTGAGTGGACTGAGAAATGCGATAGAGCTTTTCAGGAGCTCAAGAGAGAACTTACCAGTGCACCCATTCTTGTTGTACCAGAGCCTTTAGAAACTTTGTGGTTTGCACAGATGCTTATTTGGATGGTTTAGGAGCAGTTCTTATGCAAGGTGGGTGAGCTATAGCCTACGAGTCTAGGAAACTAAAGAATCACGAGCTCAAATACCCTACCCATGACCTTGAGCTTGCAGTAGTGGTGCATGCTTTAGTTAGATGGTGACATTTTCTCTTAGGGCATCAGTTCGAACTTCATTCAGACCATAAGAGTCTTCAGTACATCTTCACTCAGCTGAACCTTAATGCTAGGCAAAGGAGATGGATGGAGTTCTTATGTGAATATGTTTTTGATGTCCACTACATCAAAGGGAAAGAGAACGTAGTCGCAGATGCTAGGAGACGCCGTGAGATTTCTTATGTCTCTAGCACGAATTTGAGAGATCGTATTCTTCATCACTTGCATGAGGATGAGATGTATGCAGAGGTTTGTGAGTTGATTTGATCTCAGAGACCCCTTGAGGGGAAGTATTCAGAGTATACCTTGGAGACCGATGGACTATTGCGTCATAGAGGACGTATCTATATACCTTCTTCTGGAGGATTGTGTGAGTTTGTGATGCTAGAGGCTCATAGGGCCCCTTATGCAGCACATCCCGGAGTTAAGAAGATGCATGTCGACTTGAGACAGTTATATCATTGGCCCGGTATGAGATAGCAGATTGCAGAGATGGTAGCTAGATGCCTAGAGTGCTAGAGGGTGAAGGAGGAACACCGTCATCCAGGTGGTCTCCTTCGGCCTCATGAGATACCATTGTGGAAATGGGACACCATATCTATGGACTTCATAGTAGGTCTTCCTATGTCTTCTCGTCGTCATGATGCCATCACGGTGACAGTCGACAAGTTGACCGTGGTGGCTCATTTTTCACCCGTACGTACTACCTTTACCACACCAGTAGTGGCTCATGTGTTCTTGCGATATATAATCAGACTTCATGGTGTACCTTGTAAGATCATCTCGGATAGAGAGTCTCTTCACTTCATCCTTTTGGAGAGAACTTCAGACATATATGGGCACGAGGCTCAACTTCAGCACCGCTTATCATCCTGAGACTGATGGGCAGACCGAAAGAGTCAATCAGGTGTTGAAGGATATGCTTCGCATGTACGTTATGGACCATAAGACCCGGTGGGAGGAATACCTACACTTAGTAGAATTTGCCTATAACAATGCGCACCAGACATCCTTGGATATGCCTCCCTACCAGGCTCTTTATGGTAGGCCTTGCAGGACCCCACTCAGCTGGTATCACATCGAGGATAGAGTTTTGATTGGTCCTGAGCTAGTCAGAGATATGGAGCAGCAGGTGACCTTGATTAGACAACATCTAATGGAAGCTCAAGATAGGCAGAAGAAATATGCAGATGCAAAGAAGATTGATCGAGCCTATTTAGTTGGAGACAGAGTCTTCTTGAGAGTGTGACCGCATAAGAGTCCAATCCGCTTTGGAAAGGGCTCTAAGCTAGCACATTGTTTTGTTGGACCTTTTGAGATCCTTGAGAGGAAAGGACTAGTTGCGTATCGTTTAGCGTTGCCACCTAGCCTATCACGCATTTATGATGTGTTTCATGTTTCAGTTCTGAGGAAGTATATTTATGATGAGTCTCATGTGATAGATTGGGATGTCTTGCAGGTGGAGTCGGACGGGCAGTTGGATTTGGAGCCAATTCGTATATTGGCTCGGTAGACATTGGGTCTTCGAGGCCGAGAGCTGGACTAAGTTAGGGTCCAGTGAGATTGTTATGACAAGGTTACAGCCTCTTGGAAGGACACAGAACATATGAGATCACAGTACCCCCACCTCTTCGATGAACTCCGGGAGGAAGTTCGTGCCTAGAGGGGGTGGATGTGAGACCTACATTAGACTGTCATAAATTTACTACTTATTATTTATGCTTTCAGTAGTTTATGCTTTGACATACTTTGACTATTGGAGACTCTTATGTATTTGAGGATCTGTTGAATCCTATATTATATATTCAGTACCTGATCATGTAATCATGGTACACTCGAGATACTACATGTTTTGATTCAGTTTCAGTTTATGATGATGTCATATATGAGATTTATTGTGTGAAGGTAATTATGATAGAACTTGGTTTAGGAAACTGATGATATGCTTATTTAAGTTCGAATGCATATATAGTTTATATGCAATGTATTATTGATGTCGTATTATGCTTTCATATCATATTGTTTTAAACCTACTAATGTGTGCAATGAGTGTGCAGGGATAGTTGACTATGGATCTAAATCGGGGACCCAATATTGAAACCTATATGAAATTTTGTACATTACAAGGTCCTGTTTATATGAAGAAATATGGACCTCGTTGTATATGTGGTTTATTCGTAAATGTCGTTTGCATGTGTGTATTTCAATTAGTAAATGTTAATGTGAATAAGTCATGTCATTTGTTTTAATATATTGTGACAATTTTGACAATTGTTGCAGTTTGATGTTGGCATGACTAGTAAAGGGAACGATGGTTAGGTGTAAGATTATCTAAGGCTACCTAAGTGTAGTTCTCAAGCTTACGCTCGGTTAGAAGTTTTTAGATGGTCAACTTAACTTAGAAATCTGTGGGTTAACTTTAGGTGTAGTTTAGGAGGGTCTTTTGGGCACCCATAAGGTAATCGAAGTCAGTTTTAGTTACCCAGCTTGATACCCTAGGGGTTAGGGGTCATTTTCAATCATAAATGAGCCTCTAAACTCATTTATTGCTCTCTTAAAGTCTCATTTTCAAACTTGAGCGCATTTGAAGAGTTGTGTAACTTTGGTTAACCTCTCTCTTCTTCCCAAGTTGCATTTTAACTCCATTGATGGAGAATGATGGCAAATGGGAAGAAATGGATGGTTAGGGTTGTTACCTCACCTTTAGTTAGCCATGGAGGTTTGTCTATTTAGGGAAGGTTTTAGAAAGAGTTGGATGTTCACCCACTCTCTACCCTTAGAAACAGATTTCAAAATTGAAGGAGCTTTTGGAGAAGAGGGATAGGAAGGATATCTCCTCACCAAATTTCAACCCACCTTAGCTTGGAATAAGGTTGGATCTTTTAGAAGTAAATTTATTTTTTGTTTATGTGTGTTCTTGAGCTTGAAACTCCATTAATGGAGTCCTATGTATATTTTAAATTATTTTCAAGTTAAAATTTTGGTGATTTATTTAATGGTGTTTTATTTTGTATTGAATTTTGAATGGATTTCTTCAAGGCACACTCACCCTTGAGAGAGAAGAGTAACTTTGAAGGGGGTGGTAAGAATGACTCCAATTTAGTGTAGAGTCTCTCATGTGAGGAGGGAAACACATGGGGTTTTACGATACCCATGATGTCAAGTAGGGCCTAATGGCACCCGGGGGGCATAAGGAGGTTATTGTTCATGATTGCATCCTGTTGGGATGGTCATTTCAAATCCATGTGTGGCTTGAGGTTTTCACTTTTGTTACTTGGCTTCTCCTACTGAGGTCTACCACCACCCATGTTTTCAGGAAAGCCTCTTGGAGACCTTCCTCCTGTTCTACCTTGTGTTGGGGAGTTTTCGTGTTTGAGTTTTCTGTGAGTGTTTTTCTGTAAGATGAGTAACGCTTGTGTGTCTCCCGTTCCAATTTGGATTCCTCAAACTCGGGGGTGACCTTGTAAAGGTCTAGGTTGGGAGGTGAGCCTCCATGGTCAACCTCATATCTGGCAGGTTCAACTGGATACCTGGTGGGTACAAGCATTTGGATTCACGATCTTATAAAAACTAGAAATCTTATCATTTTAACCTTTATTGTGTTGAAAAATTTTCATATTTTGCAAAGGTTGTATGACATCTTATGGATCACTGTAATTGTAACCTCAATGTATTTGGCAATCTTTGATTTCATAATATTATGGAGAACCTACAAAGTTTGTGAATATACCTTATTTAATAAACTGAAAAGAAATGGTGATTATATGTATTTTATATTCTTTACTATTTCCTTGGATGAGTTTTTGGGTAGTTAGTGTTGATGTTTGTAGCATCGATCAGATAAAATATTGATTTTACGATAATAGATAAATTGTGAAATATATATATATATATATATATATATATATATATATATATATATATATATATATATATTATTGTTGATATCTATTATATATATTTATTATCTATTATATATATTATAGTAATCATTGTTATAATATAATAATGATAATAAATTATCATTATTATACTATAACCATTCTGATCTAATAAATCAAACATATA
>MU225441.1:1583118-1624749 GCA_018584345.1 Thuja plicata
CCCCCCCCCCCCCTCGCACCACCACTGCGGTGTACACAGTGGTGGGGCGGGCAGGGCGACGATCGCGACGCGCCCAACCACCCCCATTGCCCTCTACCAGGGCGGGAGGTGTCGCCTCCTGCAACCACCACCGCCCCTCTCCAGTTTCCCGCCACCCTAGGCTAGGGAAAAGTAACCTGCCACAGCCTTCTCCCACCAAGCGAAATCTGTAAGGATTTAGGGCACGTGAGTTAAATAGGGTTGTGATTATTTTATAAAGTTTTAAGTTTTAGGATATTCATTTATTTAATAAATTAAATTTTAGTGGGTTTAAATAATAAAGACTCTGGATATGATTTAGATCAGATTTGATTTATTAGTTAGATTAGATTTGACTATCTTAGATTAGTTCCAGTTTTTTTAATTATTAATTAGATTTGATTTAATTAGTTTTTAATGTTAGATTAGAGTTTTTTTGTTTTGAATATAATTTATTTCTAAATAAATTAGACGGGTAGTTAGTAATTTATTTAAAGTTAAGATTATTTAGTTAAGGTAATAAACATCAGTTAAAATAGTTTATCTTTTTTTTTTTTAAAAAGGGGTTAGTCTTTTGCATTAAAAAGAGTATTTTTTTTAAGTTTTAAATAATATGTTTTAACGTAATAATTGGTCTAACTATCCATATAAATTTAAAATCAACTATTAGACGTTATTCATCGATTAGCGGGTATAGACTACCCTCTGTTCAGCACGTTGACCTTTCTGTAGGTATTGTCGTTAACTTTGGCTAGTTTCGTACATGGTTGACATTTGGTCAACCGTGATCTAACCTTGATTGATTGTCCCAATTTTCACACCAGGTGTTTCCTGTACCCACTAGGCCCTAGGATGTCAGTTTCACGCCTTTCAAAGATGGTTGACTTTTGGGTCAACTATCTTGATTTGTGTGCGTGAGCCTTCCTTAAGGCTTAGTGGGGCTTAGAGACTTCCTTTCACGTAATTTGGAGTATAGTTGACTTTTGGTCAACTCTAGTTGACTTTTGATCAACTGTCTCAGTTTACATGCAGATCTAAGTGTGTAGCTTAGGTATCCCTGAAGGATAGCTCTAAAAGTTGTTCCTTCTAGTTTGACCCATCTAGGTTATTGTTTATCCTTTGCACCGTTTTGTGTGCACTTGTTACCTTTAAGGTAGTTTAGTTAACCTTTTAAGCATGTTTTAAAATTTTTGATTGTGTTTTTGCCCAAATTTTGGGCATGACACAATCAAAGTCAGAAACCGAGCAAAAGGCTAAGTTAGCATTAGCTCTATCAGTGTCATCGAGTGTTCAAGGGAGGAAGAAGAAGAAGAAGAAGAAGAAGAAGAAGAAGAAGAAGAAGAAGAAAGGAATCAAGGACGCAGTTACACTAGATGAAATCATAGAGATTCCTGAATGGGATCCAAAGAAACTTTATCCTGAAACATTGAAGAAGTATGGTGAACTTTGCACTAGAAAAGCAACACAAGACAAGCTAAGACAAGAAGCAAAGAGTGCACAAGTACTAGAGAAAGCAAAAGAGATCTTAATGCAAGTTGTACCAGATATAAACATTGATGAACGAGCCCCCATACTCGAACAACTTGAACTACTCACCGAGGCAATTGAAAAACCTGACATTGATGTCAAGTAGAGATTAGAAGAGCGAGCAGAGATTAGAAGAGTGAGCAGAGAAGAAGATCCAATATAAAGTTACCGAGAAGATCAGCCAAGCAGTGGCAGTACATAAGGTAACTCTATTTGAAATTGTAAGTGGTTTAGAAACAGTTATATCTGAAGCCATTTCAATTCTACAACAGTTATGCATATTAGATCACTTCACTACCAAGATTAGTGAAAAGCTTAAGAAAATAGATCAAGATCTAAAGGATAGTGCAGAGAGTCTATCAACTGAGCCAAATGCATTACAGATGCATTACAACAAGATACTTCAGAAACAGCGGTTGAGACTGGACTTGAAGAAAGAAGAGGATAAATCAAAGAACAAGTAACCGAGCTTCATGCGACATTACTACCGCATTTGGCTATGATACAAAAACATGTGGCATTGGCAAAGAATCTCATTTCCACCCCAGATTTATCAGTGACAGAAAGCATATATGATATGCATGCCCAGCTAAATTTAGAGCTACTCACCCTCGAGCATTTTAAGGAGGAATGGGAGAAGTTATTGGAAACTCTCAAGAATGCCCATCCTAATATTTTTGACAAACTGTAAGTTACACATCTTTTTGTCATTATTTTCAAAAAAGGGGGAAATATATGTATATATGTATAGTAAAGGGGGATACTACAATCAGGATGTTCATATACATATACCGAGTATATACAAAGGGGGAGCATGTACAAAGGGGGAGTCATCATGTATTGTATTATGTACAGTACTAAGTTTTTGATACTAATGCCAAAGGGGGAGAATGTTACTCCAATTGCACATTGAAGTTGTTATTAGTTATCAAGCAGACATAATGGACAGTCGGTAATAGAGTCAACACAAGACAGTCAGTATATATCAACGAAGTGCAGAGTTAACCGAGAGCACTGATCACGCCCAGAGTTAACTGAGTGCAGTGATACCCGAGTAAACAAAATATAACGAGCACAGACAACACTGAGCTACATAGCATAACCGAACACCAGTATAACCGAGATACACAATATACACCGAGCACCGAGAGACAACATTAATCGAGTGGAACAGAGACCACCTAAAAGTTTGTTATGGCACATTATTCTATGTAATAACTTTTGAGTCGACCTAGATAACGGTTTACACGATCAAGGAGGACATTAATTACGGATTTACAGAATTAATTGTTTGTCTCCTATGTGTAGATGATCAAGGTAAATTATGTACACTGTTGATCTTGGGATAATGATGTAATTGTTGAGCCCTAATTAGGTCACATCATTTGATATATAAATGTATAGATGTCAAATTTTGTAATGTATGTTGATCAAGAAATGATCAAGTAGCCACTATACTACAAACATCAAAGATCAGACAAGGGATTTCAAGGACAGAGACTACATTGCAGAAATCAATTTACAGAAGTAAGGCAAGGCTACTGAGCATAACAGAGCAGAAGGTATTATCATCACATTGAGGTGATATGTTTTGTATGAACTTAATGGATCTGTATCAGCAATTTTGAGATTGTATATGTTTTAGATCAAATTTATATTACTTTCTTACAATTGTAATAAACCCCTAAATCTCTTAACAGAGTAGACTTAACTGTCTTATTTTAAATCTCTTAACGGAGTGCACACATAGATTGTGTTGCTAAATCCTCACACAGGGTAGATCTAGTCGATCTTTTTGTTACTCCTAATAGGGTAAGATCATCAGAAGTGATCATTGTTTGTAAGCTTTAACAGGCTATCTTTATTGCTGCAGTAGTGAAGTTTTGTGGGTCTCATCCCCACCACAGCTTTTACCTTCTAACAAGGGTTTTCTGCAATGCCAAAATACTAGTGTCATGAGTACTTAATTGTGTGTGTAATATTTATTTTACATGCATTTACATTTCAGCATTGATACTATATGTTTGGTGTATGCAATCTACTCAGTCGGTTAATACTGAACAGTGGTTACAAAGAATTGACTAAAAAATTTCAAGGGTACTGATTCACCCCTCCCCTCTCAGTACACACCCTTTCCATTATCCCAATAGAATCTCTTTAAAAATGCTTTGAAAACTCTGATCGATGTGTGAAATGAAAAATGAACAGCTAAATTCATTATATACCCTCAAACGGTCAAATTAGGTCTCTAATAAATGCTTCGTGCAGTAGTAGGTGGATAACAGTTGTCCTCGATTCTTGAATAAATAGCTCAGTTATCTCATTCCATCACTCGGTCAGAACAGGACTTGGTCACTACTGACACTTGGTCAACATATTAGCTTGGTCGGTATGAATGCTCGTCATATACTAATATTGATGCTCGACATCAATTATGCATATCAATTCTTTGCTCGGTTCTTGTCTCAAATCTATCCTTATGCATCTTATCTTTGATGAATTATAACTGATTGAATGTTTGAAGATGTTAAGTTGATCACCGAGGCACAGAAAGTTAATGCAAGACATTAAATCAGTTAATGTATTGTGTTGTCATTGATGTCAACTTGATATAATATGTATGGTCATGTACATACTGCTAGACTTCAAAGAACCAATGAATCAAAGGCTATGCTATCAGTAATGCATAAAAGTTAAGTATTCACAAAGTGACTGTATACACTGACGAAGTGCACACCAACAGACAGAGTAAACCAACGAGAGCAAAGTCACAATGTTACCCGACGAGCAAAAGCACAGTGTTATCCGACGAGCAAAGCACAGTGTAACCTGACAGACAGAATTACAATGTTGCCCGACGAATAGACAACACCGACAGACGAAGATCCCGAAGACAACTGAAGTCTCACCGACAAAACAGTCAGTTGTCACCGACGACTAACTGAAGTATTGACCGACAGAATAAAGAGTTTAGAAACGACAAAAGGCTTAGCTATCAAGAGCTAAATATAGACTTAACTGGTAATAATCATTGTTTTAATCGACAAGATAAAGCCAGAGACAAGTAAAGGATTTAAAGTTGTTTTGTCCAGTTGGCAAGATGATCTCTACCAGATAAATCAGGGGTTTTGCTTTAAATATAATTGGCGAGAATTGTGGATCACGCCAAGATCAAGAAAGCCAAGAAACGGTGAAATCATGTCTATATAAGAGAAGTTAATTCAATGTGAATTAGGGGAGTGACAAGATAATAGATGCTAAAGAGATTTTGAAGGAGAAGAAAGTCTTCATTCAGACCTCATCAATCAAGCTAAGGAAAGAGCTAAATTCTGCAGACATCGACGAACAGTGATACAACATCACAGAGCAGAAAAAAGTGGAGCAAAGGTATTGAATTGATAACATTGATCAGAAATGTAATGTACTTACAATAGATCTGAAAATCTGCAATTCTAGTTGTATATGTGAACAGATCAATTTATTGTTTCAATTTAACCATTGAAGCATCAAGTTTCTTAACCGAGCAGGACTTAAAAGTCTTTTCTAATTGAGATACATCCATGGAGTATCAAAAAGTTTGATCATACAAAGTAGCATTAGATATGCCCGATACCTATTGACAGGCCAAGTGAGTGTTTGATCAAGGATGGTAGCATTAGATGTCAGATACTAAGTGACAAACTATTCATTTAAATCCTCTAACAAGGTCACACCTAACAGTGTGTTTGTAACCTTTAACAGGGTTGGCTCTTCACCGAGCTCACTTCAGAAGAGTGAAAATTTGGGTTATCGGTCCCAGTGGTTTTTCCCTTAACAGGGTTTCCACGTTAAAAATTTGTGTCAATGTGTTTACGAGTCATTACTTTATTGTTTTGCATTTCACATAAGTAAATATGGATTTATCGATATGCACTAGTTATTTACTATATTTCGGTAAATAGAAAGACTGCTAATCGGTAAAAGTAAGAATAAGGTTTGAAAGAGTAATCCGAGCAGTAGTTATTTGTTATTAATATTTCAAGGTAATCATCTTGTAGGAATGAAGATAACTAGAGGCTTATAAATGTGGTCATAAGTTTTTGGGTTGATATAAGGACTAATTTTTTAGGCCACTGAGACAACATATACACAGCCTCTTCATGCGCATTCTTAAAACCAACAAAACCCTTAGCCTTCATCTTATGCCTAGCCCCAAAATACTTTGCCTCAAACCACTGTAACTTACTATACAATTGATCTTGACTATACTAACCATCCAAATCCTTCCTAGAGTCCTCCTCTTCTCCCACATTCTCCTTAGAAGAATCCTCTTCTCCCTCATTCTTCTCGAAAGACTCCTCTTCTCCCTCATTCTCCTCGCTTTTCTCTGTATCCATGCATGCAACCCTGTTGCGCACAATTTCAGAAACATGGGACGGCTCTGGCTCCTTCTTCACATCCAAATTGCCATCTTGCTCACTTTTGTCTTCTTCATCCTCTTCTTCTTCCTCCTCATCTCCGTCCTCTTCTTCTTCTTCTCCCTCCTGGTCCATTACAGCTATTTCCTCGGAAGAATCCACCTCTTCTCTCTTTCCCACAACAAACTTCTGTACGGAGAAGAAGAGGATGGAGACGAGGAGGAAGAAGAATAGGATGAAGAAGACAAAAGTGAGCAAAATGACAATTTGGATGTGAAGGAGCCGAGCCGTCCCGTGTTTCTGAAAGTGTGCGCAGCTGGTTTGCAAGCATGGATACAAAGAAAAGCGAGGAGAATGGGGGAGAAGAGGAACCTTCCGAGAAGAATGAGGGAGAAGAGGATTCTTCTAGGGAGAATTTGGGAGAAGAGGAGGATTCTAGGAAGGATTTGGATGGTCAGTATAGTCAAGATCAATTGTATAGTAAGTTACAGTGGTTTGAGGCAAAGTATTTTGGGGCTAGGGATAAGATGAAGGCTAATGGTTTTGTTGGTTTTAAGAATGCGCATGAAGAGGCTGTGTATATGTTGTTTAAGCCTTCTTGAAGAGGATTCTTCTGAGGAGAATGTGGGAGAAGAGGAGGATTCTAGGAAGGATTTGGATGGTCAGTATAGTCAAGATCAATTGTATAGTAAGTTACAGTGGTTTGAGGCAAAGTATTTTGGGGCTAGGGATAAGATGAAGGCTAAGGGTTTTGTTAGTTTTAAGAATACACATGAAGAGGTTGTGTATATGTTGTCTAAGCAAGTTTGGGGAAAAGGGGAAGAGGAGGTTGGTAATGAGAAAATAAAGTAAGGGAGTACAAGAGGGGAGGAAAAGAAGAAGTTTGTTATGGGAAAGAGAGAAGAGGTGGATTCTTCCGAGGAAATAGTTGTAATGGATCAGGAGGGAGAAGAAGAAGAAGAGGACGGAGACGAGGAGGAAGAAGATGATGAAGAAGACAAAAGTGAGCAAAATGACAATTTGGATGTGAAGGAGCCGGAGTCGTCTCATGTTTCTGAAAGTGTGTGCAACAGGGTTGCAGGCATAGATACAGAGAAAAGCGAGGAGAATGGGGGAGAAGAGGAGTCTTCTGAGAAGAATGAGGGAGAAAAGGATTCTTCTGAGGAGAATGTGGGAGAAGAGGAGGATTCTTCTGAGGAGAGTGACGAGACTAAAAATGAATCGAGTGGTAAGGAGAATTTGGCAAAGATCAAGTGTTCTTAGATCTCAGATATGTAATTTCAATGTCTTTTATGTTTATTTCTTGATTTTCAAATAATAGTTGGTTGACCATGTCCAACTGACTGTTTGTGAGCTTCTGCACATCACTTGTCCTTTCATCAAGTCTAGTAGCCATCTGTCTCTTGTCTTCTTCCTGCCATTGTCTTGTCTTCCTCGGCTTTCTTCTTCTAATCAATCACCTGACATAGTGTTATTGATTGAGTTTCTTGTTCTATCTTAAGAATTTTGACTCGTTCTTTCAGTGTGTTGTTCTTCTCCAATAGATCTGCAATTGCTGCATTACTTTCTTTGGAATCTTCATTGTAAAAAAGACCTTCAGTATCTTCTTCTTTATATGAAGTGTCATTCAGCTAAGTTGCCAATTCTTTCCTAGCCTTTAAGGACTTCCTCAATTCTTCTCTTGTTGTCTCAAGCTACTGCAGTGCCAGCTGGATGTCAATCTTCTGATTCTCAATGACCTTCTCTAACTTATAAACCTCCATTTCCAAGTTCTTGACTCTCAAGAGGTTAGACTTCTTCTAAGAGAACAATGCTCTGATACCACTTGTTGGAAGTCTAATATGGGAAAGCAATAACTGAGAGAGGGGGGGGGGGTTGAATCAGATCTACAAAACTTTTCTAATTCTAAAACAAACTGATTCAACCATGTATTCATAAACATAAATTGAAATGTTGTAATAGATCTAACATCTAATCATATCAATAATAAACACATAACACAAAGATTTGGTAACACAGAAACCCTTGAAGGTAAAACTGGGGTGGGGATGACACCCACAAATCTTCACTACTGCAGTAATAAAGTGTGCCTATTAGGGCTACAAAGTTTGATCACTTCTGATGATCTACCCTATGAGGGGTTTGCCCTGTTAAGATCTTACATACTTATACAATCTACCTTGTTAAAGGATTTAAAACTTACAGCTAAGTAAGTACTCAGTTAAGAGATTTACAAAGGCCTGTTAGGACCACTCTGATAAGAGATTTACCCTGATTCACTTGCTTGAATGTATCAGTACCTGGTCCTTCGGTCTGCACTACAAATGCTGATAACAGAGCTCCTCTTTCCAACTCTTAACTAATCTCTCAATTTGATATATATTTGTTCTTCTCTTCACTGCTCTGCTCAGTCAGGCCAATGCTTCAGATATGCAAAATATGCATATACACCCGATCTCTACTCTTCACATCCACGTCCACACACATACACTTAAACAGATTAGGGTTTGAAGCATCCCATATATAGATCAGTGATGCAACATCCAGATCAAGATCAACGATCTAGATTCATCACCTTTTGCTGCTTAGCCATCCCTAATTTTGATTGGTTGCATGGCTTACATAGGGATCCATTATCACAAAAATAACACGTAAATAATGCATTAAATATATGTGAATGATCATTAAATGATTCATAGAAGTCAGCCAAAACGGTTTACCTAGGCGTTTGTGCCATTCCAAACACATACAAAAATTATCTTACTCAGTATAAGTAAACTCTGGTGTTCAGTCAATACTATCTCGCTCTACATAACCATATGTTGTCACTCGGCACTAACTCTTCTATACAACTCAGAAATCATTCTTCTTGGCAACTATTGAGTACTCGACAACCACTGACTTTCTCGACAGTAACTACTGCTCGGTCTTGGCCTTAGTGAGATGGTTGAGTCGCACTGATGACCGACCAACCTGCCTTGTTTATGACTAAGTGTGTGACACTAATAGACAACAAAACTTGGAGATCAACAACAAGTTGGAAAGATGGTAAGCCTGAAAGAAAAAATTATATTAAGGAGGCCCCTGATCCATTGAGAAGGAGAAAACACTTGATGCAAAGTAATCCTTGTTGTGATGCATGTAGATTACCACATCCTTCCGAGAATTGTGTTGTAGCCTAGAGTTTGTAGGAGGAAGAAGATCAGAGCTATGACCAACACCCCTCAGTGAGTCTCAATTGAACCCTTGTGGGGAAGAGATAATTATAGTTCTTCTAATGAAGAATCTATACATGATAATAATTTAAACAAAATATATCAGTGTGATGAACAATGGGAAAGAGCTTCATGGTTAAGGAGATTGAAAAACAAAGAAAAGGAAGCTTATACCATTGCAGCAGTTGAGGAAGAAAAGAGTAATTACTGGTTGAGGAATAGAAAAGTTAATGTTGATCAAGCAAAACCTGTTGGAATGTGTGCCAAAGTGCCAAATAAAAATAGTACCCAGATAGGTACTTTGAGAAAGAACAAATATGGCACCCAAAAGAAAGGACATCATGTAGAAGTTCCTAAGATTTAAAAAAATGAGTGGACAAGCCAACAGTCAGAAGAAATTCTTTATTTGATAATTCTTTTATATCTAACGCATTGTCACAGGTGAAAATTTATGTTCCTTTGTTTGAAATCATGAAAATTCAAGATTATAAGAATGAAACTTTGAAAATGTTATCTAATGGAGGCGATGTTTCTAAAGAAGAATCTAATCAGGAACAAGCAAATGAAGAATCACCAATTGTTTATCTAGGCACTTCTGATACTCAAAATAGAACACAATTAGATCATTTATATCTTACATTGTTGATTAACAATAAGTTTGTTAAGAATTATATGATAGATTCAGGAGCAGTAGTAAATATCATGCCATCATAAATGAAATAAATTGGGATGAAAGTCGATTACCACTTATGGAAGATGTTATGCTATGGATAATAGATCTATGCCTACGGTTGGAAGAATGAAAAATGTAGAATTTAAATTTCCTTCTTGTCCTGAGGTATCATAAAGAAATTATATTACTGTTGTAGAAGTATCTACTAATTATGGAATGCTTGTATCTAGGCAATGGTCTAATCTAGTAGGTGGTCATATTCAATTAGATCTATCTTATTCGACTATTCTAGTGGATGGCAGGGAAGTGAGAATTGACAGGGAGCCTAGATCATCATATATCATTGAAGATGTCGATCCAAAGCAGGTGAATTACTTTTGCCACATTGACATGGAAAATTTCAAAGTAAGTTTTACTAAAAATGCAATGCAAAATACTAAAAAAATTGAAATTCATGCTAAAAAGATCAAGATATGATATGACAAATGTATTTTGATAGTGCATGCAATAAGGAAGGAAATGGTGTTGGAATTATCTTTGTTTCTCCTAATGGAAAACTTTTTAAATATTCATTCCTTTTTATCTTTTCAATGTAAAAATAATGTAGCCAAATATTAGGCTCTTTTATTAGGCCTTATAATTGAAAATAAGCATGGAATAAAAATATTAAATGTCTATGGTGATTCTAAATTAATTGTTTATCAAGTTAAAAATAAATGTATTACCAAAAACTCAAAATTAAAATGTTATAGAAATGAGGTTTGGGATTTCATAGAAGTCTTTGATGCATTTGCAATTAACTGGATTGATAGACCAAAAAATAATCTAGCAAATTTTATGGCTAACTTAGTTGTCAGGCACAATGATGTCCCATTTGATGAGATAACACAAGTAGAAATCAAAACCAAGCCAACAATACCAGACAATGTGCAGAATTGGCAGATTTTTGAGGATGACCACGATGTAAGGAGATTTCTCACATGGGAATAACAATATGAGGACCAACTCATAGATTGTTATGCATATGTGGAGAAAGAGGAAGGTAAAGAACCTTTGTTTGAAAAAGAGGTTGTTCAACTAAAGACAAACAAGATTCCTAAGGGGTTAGTTGCATTAGAGAGTATTTTTGACACTAGAGATAAAGTTGAGTTAAAGTCAAGCCCTATGAATAATGATCATGTAGAGAAGATAAATCTTGGAAATGAGAACACTCCTAAGGAAGTATACATTGGAAATAAAATTACTCCTAAAATAAGGACAGAGATAATAACCTTATTAAGGAAGTACCGACATGTTTTTGCATGGTCATATGATGGCCACAAAGCATACAGGGAGGATCTATTTCAGCATGAGATACCTCTGAACCCAGATGCAAAACCATTTAGGCAAAGGCAATGTCCCATAAAACCAACCTTGGATCCAAAAACGAAAGAAGAGTTGATTAAGTTAAGGGATGCAGGGATAATCAAACCAATTAGACATTCAACATGGATATCCAATTTGGTTCCAGTTTAGGAAGAAGAATGGTGACATAAGGCTTTGTGTAGATTTTAGAAATTTAAATGTCTCATCATTAAAAGATAATTATGTTTTGCCTAACATGGCAGCTTTGTTGCAGAAGGTGATAGGAAAGGAATTTCTATCCATGATGGATGAGTTTTCAAGGTATAACCAAGTGAAGCTCAAGGAAGCATAACAGTACAAATAAACTTTCCACAACTCCATGGGGAACATATGTGTATGCAAGAATGCCTTTTGGACTTACTAATGTTGGAGCTACTTTTCAAAGGGCTACAGATGTGGATTTTAAAAGTTTGATTGATATCATTTTAGTAATATATAAAGATGATCTGACAACATATTCAAAGAAAGAAGAAGACCACTGTAACCATTTGGAGAATATTTTCTTGCGAGCCTTGGAATATGGTATATCTCTCAATCCTAAAAAATGTCATTTTGGAATTACAGAAGGTAAATTATTAGGAAATACTGTATCAAAAGGTGGTGTAAGGATAAACCCTGAGAGGATTTCTGCCATAGATAGGATCCAAGTGCCTAAAAATGTCAAGGATATTCAATCATTCTTTGGGCAGATAAATTTTGTCAGGAGGTTTGTATCAAACTTCTCTGAAATTGTAAACCCAATTGGAAGAATGCTTTAAAAGGGAGCAGAGGTCAAGTGGATAAATGAAGCCTTGGAAGCATTTGCAAATATATAAAAAAATCAATCGAAGAAGTCCATGTTCTCAAGTCTCCGTATTTTTCAAAACCTTTTCAGATTTTCTCCTTTGCATCCTATGCAAACAATAGTAGTTGTCATGTTACAGAAAAATGATGAAGGATATGAGAAGCCTGTGGCATTTTTTAGCAAAACCCTTCAAGAAGAAGAATTGAACTATGACATAAATGAGAAGAAATCTTATGCTTTAGTGAAGGCAATAAAATCGTTTAGGCCTTATTTGGTTAGAGAAAGCATTATAGCTTATGTGCCAAATGCAACAGTGAAGGATATTTTTAGACAAACAGAAACTATTGGCCGAAGATGTAGGTGGATCAATCAAAATCGGGGATTCAATATTGATATTCAGATCACCAAAATTGTGAGAGGCCAAGGTCTTGCAAGACATATGGAAGATTCCAATTTAGAAGGAGCTCAAGTGCATCAAGTGAAATTGGAGCATTCAATGATAAGTATTGAACGATACCCATGGTATAAGGATATTGTTTATTATTGAAGACATGAAATACCATAAAGATTTCACTGATAGCCAAAAGAGAACCATAAAACTTCAAGCAGCTAGGTATGTATTAATTCAAGGTGACTTGTATTGGAAGAATAGAGATGGTGTTTTATTGTTTTGTTTAGATGAGTATCAAGAAAAAGAAAGCCTTAGATATTTACATGAGGGAGTTTGTGGAGGTCATTTCTCAGTAAAGACTACATCACATAAAATATTACATGTTGGTTACTATTCACCTCACCTTTTCAAGGATTGTCATTCATATGTCAGAAGGTGTGAACCATGCCAAAAAAATTCAAGAAAGCTAAAGTATAATGGAGATTTACCTCTCAGACCTTTACATACTGAAGAGCCCTTTCAAATGTGGGGAATTTATTTCATAGAAAAATCATTGATAAGTCAAGTGGAGGACACAGATGGATCTTGGTAGCAACAAATTACTTCACCAAATGGGTGGAAGCTATACCAACCAGGCAAGCTACAAGTAAGGTGGCGATTAAGTTCCTAATGGAGAATATTTTAATCAGGTTTGGGGTTCCATATAAAATTGTGGTAGACAATTAAATGTGTTTTAGATCAAAAGAGTTTTCTGATTTCTATGAGTCTTATGGAATTACCTTGTCTTATTTTTCACCATACCATCCACAAGGAAATGGTCAGGCAGAGTCTAGCAATAAGAACATCTTGAAGATAATTAGAAGAATGTTAGATAATAACAAAAATGCTTGGGACTCTAAATTAAATCTAGCATTATGGGCTAGTAGAATAATTGTCAAGAATTCTACAAGATTTTCTCCATATGAATTAGTCTATGGGAAGGAAGCTAGATTGTATTTGGATAACTTGCTTCCAGTATACAAGTTTGTCACAAAGGAACAACTTGAGGATGTTAATTTAATGGAAGAAAGGTTATCACAATTAATAGAACTGGAAGAAATTAGGAGAGAGGCTCAACAAAAGAATATCAAGAAATAGCAGCAAGTCAAGGTTTTTCATGACAAGAGATCACATAACAAAAAATTTAAGGAAGGAGTGTGGGTGTTAAAATAGAATGCTAAGGATCAGTACAAAGGAGAATATGGAAATTTGAAGCACTTTGGCTAGGACCTTATATTATTGTGGATAAATGAGGAGAAAACATAGATTTTTTACAGAGTACTGATATATACATTTAGGAGCTCCCAATGCATGGGCAATATATGAAGCACTTCTGCTCTTGATGAAAAACTAGGAGTATTTCTAACCTTTAGAATAGAATTTTCTTTTCTTTTCTTTTCAGTTTTTTCTTTCTATTTGTTTAGTGATAATCTAATGGTCTGCTTCTCCAGAGATAAATGGGATCTCATTATGTCCACATAGGAACATACATCCACAGAAAGAGCCATTATTAGAACATAAATTTTCAATTTAGATTTTGTTTCATAAAGCTTATTTTATTACAATACTTATGCAATTGTCCTTAATGTTTCATATGTTACCATGTTGTTTCAATCATGAGATAGTTACTATGGGTTTTTCTACGTGCAGGATTGATCAGGTGATATCATGAAGAATGGAAAATGCACGATGCACGGGAGTTGTTATTTCTTGGAGAAAATGAAAAATCATGCTCTATGAAGGTCGCGGTAGAAGAAATGTTATAACACACTTATCCCATATTTCTTGTGTTAACAAATAACTGGGTGTTTTTATATGTGAATAAACACAGATTAAGTTGCCAAAGGCAACAGTCTTTTGGCATGTCGGGCGCTCAGATTGATGAGTTCGCGAATGGCATAGGCCCAAGTGTTAATAAGGAAATTTTGTGGGCCTGCGCAAGTGAGATTGGTGGATGAAGACAACTGGACAAATCAGAGGGTTTCAGGTGACCATTTAGTAGGTCAGTCGCTAGCTCACACATTGAAGGAAACAGTTAGCAGTGAAACTGCGAGTTGGAGATAGCAGCTAGTCCCCAGATCGCAGGTTAAAGTGGTGGTTAGTGAATGAAGCTAAGAGCTGTTGATAATGGTTAATCGCCAACTCGCAGGTTAAGATTAAAGTTAATAAAAATGGTGAGAGCTAGAAACAATAGCTAATCGTGAGCTCACTGGTTAAAAATGCAGTTAACAAGTTAAGGCACGAACTAGCAACAACGGTTAGTCAACAGCTCACGAGTTCAGTGAGAGGTCAAGCATTCAGGTGGAGAGTTAGAGATTGTATGACATGTGCCACTAAGATGGGGCTTGGGTGGATTGATTCAGAGGGAACAATATAAATTGAAAAATTTATAAGTATTTGTCATCAAATTTAAAAATGATATATAAGTTCTTCAAGAAAAATCATAAATACATGCGCCAAGAAAAAGCCATCAGGAATAGAAGCAAAGTAGTATGATTCTCGAAGGATGGTGTCCACATTTTTTGGTGATGTATAAAAAATACTAAGTACTCTATTTCGAAAAATTGACGCTCAAGGTGCTACAAATAAAAAATGGAAACCTTGTAAGGGAATTCCCAAAATCCTGAAATAGAGGTTCGGCCCACATATTTGAAAGCTTGACTTGGCCGAAAAGGAAATAACGTGTTATATTTGGAAATGGTAGGGAGGAACTTCTTTTTTTGAAAAAAAGTGTTAACTTTAGAAATCATAGGGAGGAACAGCTTTTCCGAAATAAAGTATAACATTCTGAAATCATAGGGAGGAACTTCTTTTTCTAAAACAAAGGGTTAACTTCGGAAAATATAGGCAGGTGGTTCTATTTCCGAAACTCAATTGGAAAGTGAATTTGTGAAAGTCAAACATTTTCCGCATGTTTGACAAAAATGAATACGGATCATTCTCCAATGGCAGGTTTGTTTTATTTTCTAAAATTAGTATATGATTAACTTATTTTATTTTGTGCAGGATCTCGTCGGCGGCAAAGAATATGGAAGGATTTGCAAAACAAGAGGATGATCTTGCAGATGAAACATTTTGTTGTGCTAAAGATTTCAACCAAGGATAATACCCATGACACGTATGCCTCTAAAGAATACTTGGAGCATATCAAGAGATGTGGCAAACTGTTGAGGGATTATTCCTCATATCTAAAGTTTCAAAAGGTTGTCTTGATCAATTTTTATGTAGTCAGTTTGTTTAGTTGTCAATTAAGGAGTTGCAACTCTTTGTGAAAGGGTATGCCTTTTCACCCAAACTAAATCCTCGTTTATATATAGGGGATCATTTTGATATCAAAACAAGGAATGGAATGATATATACAGTTTTTGTACAATGTAATTTGGTCTTGTCTCCTAAAGATGCACTGGTGGAGAATAGTAATTACACAATTTGTATTCAGTTGGATTTAATCATGTACATTTCAATATAATTCCAGATGTCCTTTCATTCTTGATGGTATTTGTCTTTGTTTAAATTAACCAGTTCTCGGTGATAATCTATTTCATTTAGATGATTCAATGTGTTTTCTTATGATATAATAATTTGAATTATTTAAGTTTGATCATCAGTTTGAAGATTGGTTGTCAAGGTTTCATTCTATCTTATTGGTCTTTTATATAGAAGTTAAAATCCATAAGACTAACTATAACAACATATTTAAATTATTATGCATATAGATGCCTTTGGGGTGATGGTCTTACTTGAGAAGTAATTTGTTAAAACCGTCTCACAGGGTTATACGTAAGATCATTTCAATTTGAATTGATAATACTCTATAGAAGATAAAGGCATTGGTCTAATATTGATTTAAGGTGATTTAATCAAGTATTTTCAGAGCATTTCCAGTCAATAATCATATTTACTTTTTACAATTCCTTTACACAACAAAGCATTCTTTTACATTCATTCAATTACAAGAAATACATTATTATTAAGCATTCTTTCAAAACATAATTCAAATATTTAATAGTTGTGATATTAACAATTCAATCTCTCTCAAGAATTCACTTGCCATATTGAGAGATCACTCAAGTTTTACATACATTGCTATCTTCTATAAAAAGCCTTGAACCTAGAGATTAGGTTAAGGCACAGGCTCACCCGCCTTATTCCTACAAAGCCTAAAGTGCAGGGGAGGAGGATCATAATCGATCACTCATGTTGTTTGGCCAAGTCAGTTGGAAAATCAAAGCATTGAGTAGGCAAGCTCATAGGATTTCCAATATGTTGATTTGGTAACCTACAAGGTCATCATTGGAAGGTTAGGCATGTGGTGTAAAATGTGGCTCCCACAAGGGTCCAGCCCAACGTTTTTAAAAGAGACAGTGAAATTATCATATCAAAGTCTCATAAATACAACCACTATAATGCAGAAAATGGGATATTAAGAGCATGATAGCATATCATAGTTATAGGTTGCAAGTCATTAAATGCATGGAGTCAAGTGTGCCCTGGAAGAAAAAGTGGCACAATGATGTTACATGATAAGAACAACCATGGAAAATCAACATAAAAATCATGAGCTAGATTAGCTAAAAGTGCAAAAAAGAGAGGATGGAAGTAATCACATGTACTAATAGTTATAAAACTTCTACACGCTAAATGCTCATCACTAATGATCAAACACGACAGTCAAATTGTATCATATCGGTTTTTAGTACTTTTAAAGGTAGATACATAAGGATTTGAAGGGTGGGCCATTTTGCAAGAATAATACAACATACAACTACAACTATTTCAAGAGAATTAATGACATGAAGAATACTTTTTGTAGATACAAACTACAAATATATAATCATAACATTCATTAACGAATCTACAAATATGATCAATGTCATGAGACTATAAACAATCACATTTATTGTTAAATCAACATGGCAAGATGCAAGGGAAGACTTTCTTTTCTTAAAAGAGAAAATAAGACTATAAATGGAGATATAAGTGACTTATATAATTCAATTATTTTACAAGATTCTTAATACCACATTTTGTGAACAAGAGCAATCATAAAAAAACATTTTAAGTCTACTCACAAAGTGGCAGGAGCCGACATTTTGAATACAATAGAAAATTGCAAGAATTACATACCATGAGAGCATGAACATCAATGAATCAGAGCAAATCAAGGGTAAAAATGACAAAAAGATGTCATTGTAATAGTGGCATGATGTAATTTGGAGTAGCCTAAAATTATCAGCTATGTTAAGTGGATTAGGATAGTGTAATCTGAATATATTCATGATAATCCAAATTTCAGGTGGCAGTAACCATGATGCAGTTAATACTATGATGAAAGCTCATTAATGGAATAGACAAATTAGAAGCAATTAATGATAGTGGTTGATGCAAGATCAAGGAAAGTACATACAACATAAAGAAAACTAGGAAGAGATCACATTACCATAGATAATGAACAACGACATCATGATTATAGGTACAATACAAATTCAAGGTCATCTATACATGGAGAGGTAGCAAAACACATGTTTGGGATCGGGATTGCAAAGGCGGTAAGTGATCATATTAAATATATTGTTACCAATACATATGTTCTGTTGGCAATGGTATGAGCTACAAGGAACATGAGTACCTTCATTTTATCAAAATGCATTTCAGATTAGCCTTTTCATTTAAAAAATTAAAGAATCAAGGTCCTGTGTTTAAATTTGGAAATTTGGTAGCAGAGACCTCTTATGCTGTTATAAATTTGGAGTTCATTTTATGATAGAAATGCAATGAAGTGTACAGAGGGGTGAAGGATCATTATCATTGAGGGTTTCAGGAAAACCAAAGAAGATTATGCCATATCATGATAGAACCCTCAAATTTTCTTATATCCAAATGCAAACAATGTATGGAGCCCTAATCAAGCCACAAAAAGCATGAATGTTATACAGAAATTTTCAGAAAGAAGCACTACAGCGTACAAGGTTGTACATCATTTATTATTTCATAAGACGGGAATATATAGGATATCTGAAAACCCCCACTCACGCGTACAACAGAGGAGATCAAGCATAAGGAAATTTCATGATTTCTTGTAGAAAAAAATGAAGCAGTAAAATTATACATAAGGAGTGAGGAGCTTACTTGTTTACATATGAAAATCTGCAACTATGTGTGTCGCATAAGTCGAATGAATCAGAAAGGAAGAGAAAATCGACATTTATCCACAAAACCTCTAACCTTCATTTGCACGGCTAGCTGATCAGAGGATAAATTATGAAAGATACATGCAGATAGAACTGAGGGAGTAGTTTATTCTTGAAATACCCATGGGAGTATATCATATTAAGCTCAGGAAAAATGCGAAGGATACCACTTTCAAACCCTAGTTTACAATGGCGACGCCCAAACACAGAGATCTTCCATGAGGTAGAAGCTCTCAAAAAACCCTTGTTGGCAGAGAAGCTTCCTCAAGGGAGAGATGAAAAATGACTTTTCATTTTAGGGTTTTAACTCTAAAAGGCACTCATGCCTTAGTATCTTTCTTTTGGGAGTTTCTATCTCATATGTAAAAATGTTATTATGAGCTCGTGGGTTAAGGCTTTAAGCCATAAAGAGTTATTTCTATGTATTTCATTTAAAATAATATTTATTAAAAAAATAAATGCGTAATGTAATGAATATAATTTAAAAATGTTATTCCTTAGGTTATAAATTTATAGCTTAATAAATATTATTTTAAATGATAAACTCTTTTGATTGCATTAATTAATTATAAATTAATATTAATCGAGTAATAAAATGTAAAGTACTTGATGAATATTAATTCTAAAATGCAATGGGTTTAGGAGCAAAGTCAACTTGGAGATAACATGAGCATGGGGGGTAGTTTTCAGATTTTGGAGCAGACCTTTGAGTCCATTTTGTAGTGGTTGGAGACTTTTTAGTTTCTACAGGACATGTGTGAGTTAAAGAGGAGGTTTTTTCAGTTCATGGTCAGTTTTGGAGAGATTTGAGGCCATTTTTTAGTTGTTTATCAATTGAGGAAACTTTCTTTATAGTTAGACTCTAGTTACACTCATTTATGCACCTGATTTGAGGGTGTTCTTACATACATTCGAACCTCAGCTTTTAATACAATTTTAGAGGAGTTTTGTGCTTTTCATGAGATGTTTGAGTTCATTTTGAGTTGTACTTGACTTGATAGACTTCCTCAGGCAGTTTGCATCCAGTTTCTTGCAGTTTACACCCTTATTTTTAGGGATTTTCTCATGCATCCGACCCTTGGAGTTTTCTAGCCTATATCTTCTCGTTTTGGATGATTATTGGGGGACTTCATTCTTTTTGCCTCTTTTTTCACATTGCAAAATTATTGCATTATTGTATTGAAGGATTTTGAGTCCATATTGTAGCAGATTTCAGAGATTTTTATGCAGAGACTAAGTTCCTTCCATTTATTTTTCTATGTTCATTGTTGACTGTGAGTTATAGAGATACAAATATTGTGATTATTACATTTATTTGATCAATATTCCTTCAATTTTTAATGTAGAATGTGATAACCCATGGTACAATATGAATGTATTTTGATTTCAATATTAAAACTATGAGAACAATCATGTTTTCCTCTTTAAGTATTGGTATAAAAGGCCCGTCATAGAGTTAATTTTGCAGGAATTGTCTAAATTGAATTGTGATTTGAAGTTTTTTGTGAGAGATCTCGTGAGATATTTTTGCAAGTCAACTATTACCGATGCATCACCATTTAGTCTAGTATTTCCCATTATCACAAGTTAATCCTTTTAAATCTTTCCTAGTCAAGTTTAATTTTAGGTGAGCACAAAGGAAGAAGTCGACCTATGATCTGGAGATTCATTTTCAACACTGCATTACCCACCATTGTGAATGTTTCCATGTTTGGACAGGATTGAAAGGTTCTTAACTTTGCATCGTGGGTGCTATCCTTATTGACAACAGGGACCTAAGGCTTTTCACTGAGAAAACTCTAAGATTTTAGAATTCAACTCTTCATATTATATTTGGGAAAAAGGATTATAAAATACTGGCATGAAAGGCGATGCGCTAAAAATTGATAACATCGAACAAATCTATATGCATAGGCTATTTCAGATACAAAATCTCAAGGAAAACTGTGAAACCAACAAACTTAAAGCATAAACACACTCATTCAAACCCTCTTAACTTATAAAAATAAAGCATAGCATACAAAAATACTTATGAAATAGAGAATCCTAAAAGAACATAATCTATTCCAACATGTAATACATATGTTAATGCTAAAGTTATAAATAACACAAAAATCTACAAGTGAATATTGAATCTCAATATGAAATCAAAGGGCCCAAAATTCACGATTGATTTGTATTCATTGTCCCAATATACAAATCTCATTTTAAGGCCAGAGTGGCTTTAAAATAAGTGTTAGAATTCAAAAAAAAAATGGAATCTCTATTTTTTCTATTTCCCTCCTTTTTATTGTAAAATACATCATTATATATTGCTAGGAAGGGGAAACCCAGAACCCCGAAACTCAAGGGGGAAAATGACCCCTGAAAAGAAGCGGTGTTGCACACTTAGAAGAAAAGAGAAGTCACTTTTGACGTTAGCTCTAAAGGAGATTCGACTCGCACACTTTGATCCATTAGAGAAAACCATCCTTGAAATGGCCTCTGGTTTTGCCTGCCAAAGACTCCTAACCGCGATGACTCTTGGATTAATAATCATGCCATGACAGAGGTGAACTTGGACCCACGGATGCTTGGACGTGTGTATTAATCAGCTTGCAGCCAGAAGGATGCATGGAAACTCTCGAGATTGAACAAATTTAGTCTCATAACCTTCACGAGATCTCCATGCATGCATTTTTCAAGAAACAAGGGACCCACCAGCAAAGACACTCGGTAGGAAAAACCTGAGACACACGGTGCAACTATGCTAAAAACTGTGGCCAAAGAAGGTTGAACCCCTCAAAAGGCCCACGAGGCATCCACATGCCTAGCTTGGAAAGAAACAAGACCACTGGCAAAGAAAAGTTGTGAGCGCTTGAAGGACGTATGGGGCTCAGGCGGGTAGTCAAATTATGAAGCAAAATAACAACTCTAAATTACACACTTTATTGACGGGTGGCAGAATACACGTGGTTTACTCAAATGGGCGCTACAAAGAATAAGGAATGAAGGTATGAAAGGATGCTCCTTTGTGGGGAGGGTGGAAAATGTTGTTTACGGGAACTTGCGCCTAGGCCGAAAAACAAAAAATGAGATTGTAACAAAGTGGGTATTCCTGAACAAGATGGAATAGAATAAACATGTGATAATAAAAAAGAAAGATTGGTTTGCAAAGGTTATACTCAAATTGAGGGAATCAATTTTAAATAAACATATGCTTTTGTTTCTCGAATGGAAGCAATCAATTATTTCTTAGCTTTTGCGACCTATAAGGATTTCAAAGTGTATCAGATGGATATAAAATTGACATTCTTGAATGGAGAACTGGATCAAGTCTACTTTGAGAAATTAGAAAGTTTCTAGTCAGTAGGTGATCCAGATTTTGTTTGCAGATTGAAGAAAGTACTATATGGATTCAAGCAGAAACCTAGGCACTGGTATGGAAGATTAGTCAAATATATGATTGGACAAGGATTTAAGAAGGAATCCACTAACAATAATTTATGCTAGAAGGTTATTTTAGATCAGATCTTGATTTTTATAGTCTATGTTGGTGATATAATCTTTGGCAGAAATGACGATATGTGTAGAGATTTTGCTAATGATATGTATAAGGAATTCAAAATTTCTATGATTGGTGAGTTGAATTTCTTTCTTGGATTGAAACTAAATAAAAATAAAATAGTTATTTTCATTTCCCAATCCAAGTATGTCAAAGAATTATTGAATAAGTTTGGATTGGATAATTCTAAAGTGGTTTGTACACATATTGTTACCGAATGAAAGTTAACAAAAGAAGATGATTCACTGAAGCTTGATGCAAGTAAATTTAGGTCAATGATTAGAGGATTTTTATATATGATTTCAACAAGAACATACATTATGTATTCTATTTGTTTGACATCTTGGTTTCAACAAGAACCAAAGGAATCACATGTTGTTGCAGTGAAAAGGGTTTTCAGATACTTGAAAGGAACAAAAGATTTTATCTTATAGTATCCTAAGGACTCAAAATTTACTCTGATAGATTACATTGATGCAGATTGGTCTAGTTGTATTGATGACCAAAGAAGTACAAGTGGTGGAGCTTATTTTCTTGGCTCCAAGTTAGTTACATGGTCAATTAAGAAACATGATTCAATGTCATTATCTACTATTAAAGTTGAATATATTGCAACATCTACTTGTTGCACTCAAATGCTCTGGATTAAAAAAAAATGCCTTCCAGAAAAGAACACATTCTCCAATAATGAAGAAAATGTGTTACAACATATAGGTCAGGACCTAAATCCATAAGAACTCCTAGAGATATGAATTAAATTCCATGTGACCGCACAAGGAGGTCAACCACAAATGTAGGAATATCAACTAAGCTTTGTCGATCAAGGAACAGTTTCAAAGATCAGAAAATTCAATTTGACAATTAGGATAGGAAGAACAAATAGGACTGGACCCAAAGTTAAGAAATCTTCATCAGGAACGAGTATATTGGGATGCAAATCCAAACATGGACTCATCATGATGTTCAGAACACTCCATTTGGATCGCAAGAGATAAGGAACCAACTAGCATGATTTCTGATCTAACATGAACAAAATAGAAAAGGAAATATGTTTGGGTGATGCAAGATTTCCAATGACCCAAGGATGCTCCTACATCACAACCACCATTGGGAGAAGTTATTTTATGACCTAGAGATGGAATTTCATAGGTGGAGAATAGATATTATGAAGACATTAAAATAACCAAATATTGCAACCATTGAATGAATTGATGGTTACAATATTGTAAACAAATCTACCAGCTCTTGTGGAAGAATAAATCTAATTAAGAACGCATGAAAAAAGTAGAAATGTATATACCATAATGATTATGATATTGATAGAATTCTATCATGGCAATGATAGAAGAAGGATTTAAGTGAAAGGAAGTTTCCTACATAGAAAGTAACAAGAAATTTGCATGTTGAAAGATGTAAGGCTTAAAATAACAACATTTATTAGAAAAAAAATCAATAATTATTTTCCATATTTTAATCTTAAAACTATATTAAATATGAATTAAATATATTTAATCATATGAAGCATAAAATGGTTAAATGATATGAAAATAAAATAGAAATGGGATGCGAGAATGTTATGAAGGTGAATGAAATATGTTATAATATGGCATAAAATGGAACATAATTTTCTCTCATCAGTTGGGTCCACTATTTCGCCTCTTCTAGCTATTGTTAGATCATGTTGTTCTAGGATTTGTGTGCATGTAGGTTTTGAAGGTGTACCTATCTTAGGATTTGAAACTGGTGTTGCTTCTGGTGTGAGGCATTGCTTATTGGTTCAAGTGATTTTGAACTTGTTCTTACTAGGAACTCTTTTTGAATACCTATTTTTGGGTTTGTTGATGATGTGAATGTTGAGGTACACCCCCCAAAGCCTCTATCTATTGTTGATGGGAAAATATTTTCTCTTGTTTCCAAATCCATGGTTTCTCTTCCTCCCAAATGGAAAGTATTGCTTGTTGGTTCAAGTGATTTTGAAGTTGTTCTTACAAGGAACTCTTTTGGAAGACCTATTTTTGGGTCTATTGATGATGTGAATGTTGAGGTCCACCCCCCAAAGCTTCTTTCTATTGTTGATGAGAAATATTTTCTCTTGTTTCCAAATCCATGGTTGTTCTTCCTCCCAAATGGAAATCTCAAACTCTTACTTTTGCTAACACCTCCCCTATTTTAGTTTATGGCCATGATGCGGTGGCTAATATAGACTTCTACCAATGTGGGTTGGTGTGTAGGTGTTTTGGTATTTTTGCTTCTCTAACAGATCTTCATTGGTGGGTGATGAATTCTTGGAAACCCTTAGTTTCTACTAACATTGAGTTTTTCACTTGTTCTAAGGGGTTTTTTTTTTACTTGTTATGTTTCCTCTAATAACCAAGGTTTTGTATTGAGCATTTTGTGGGCTTGGTGGGATCACTCTCTTTTGGGATCTTAGAAACTCTATTGTTCATTTCTTGAATGTGCATGATACCACTACCTGCATGGGTCTCTCTACCTTTGGACACATATTGGTCAATATTGACATCTCAATACCTCTTCCTATGTATGAGGTTATCATCGTTGGGGATAGGCCATGGACTCAATCATTGGATTATAAGGCTCTCTCATGTTGATGTCATCACTACTTCTCTACTGGCCATGTTACCATAGATTGCACTTTCTCGTGTCATAAAAGTGCTACAAATTGGTGGAAGGACACTAATGATAATCACATGGTTGTACTAGCTTCCAATTTTTCCTCTAATGACATGATGATGATGATTCCTCCTAGGATGATGCTCCTACTACAATTTTTTCCTCCTTAGGTCCTATAGATCCTACTATAATGACCTCGTAGGGGATCAATTGAAGTTTGGACTAATTTCTTAATTCTATGATCTAGTTCATAAGAGACTGCATAGAAATCTTTCCTATGCTACAAATGTTTATATTGGATATGATAATAGTATATGATATTAATATCTTTAAATCAATCAATTTGGACCATGGAGGAATCAATTAAGGTAAATGTTTGGGACTACTGAAGACAGGCTTGCAACACTAATTCTGATAGTGAATCTCTTGTTTCAATTCAATAGGCTAGGTTGATGATAGTATAAATGTCTTTAAGAGAGATGGCTTTGATTAACCAGTGTTGACCATATGTCCCTATATAAATAATTCAAAGTCAAACAATGGATGCAAGATAATTATGGGCATCGATCTGGAATCATAAAGAGTCCCTATATATTGTATCAATTTGAATATGAGTTCTTATCTGATATGTTCTGGTATACCTATGGATTGTAGTGATCTGAAAGTATAAGAGATAGGAGTTCTTTTTAATCAAAATATGAAGTAGGAGTAGAAATACACAATATCTTCCTTCTCATGTAATGATTTGGCAAAGCATGCCACGACTTATACTCTTCTCCACGTAATACCGTGACCGACATTGTTATTTTTTATTCTCTATGCGTGGGTAGTGGAGGTTGATACTTAGTCTTAACCCACTCACAATCATCATTCCTCTATTTATATATTATATACATTACAATTATAATTATTTATTAATATTATATTATATTCTTATACTAATAGATTAAATTATATTACTTATTTATCTATTTTTATATTTTAATATATTATTATTTATTTAATTACCATTTGAATATTATTAATATATATTATATTATAATATTAATATATTCATTCATTAAGATTAATAATACATTACTTTATTATTATGTAAATAATAATATAATTAATATAATAATAAACTATATATTATAATTTATTATTATTTATTTATTCATTAATTTATTTATTATTGTTTATTATTAAATCTTACTCTAGAAAGGGGACATTACACCTACTCCCCCTCTTGTTGCTAGTGTGAACCTATTTGGTTAAGTGGACCCTTCTCTTCCTATTGCTCTTGTTTTGCTCCAACCTTTGGTTGATGATGTGTAACCTTGTCAGAACTCTACCCCTTGTGTTGACAACCTCATGAAGAGGATTTCCCCAATCAATCCCTCTTGCAATGGAGATCCTAATGATAGTATTTCCTAGACTATTGTCCATCGACATAGGAAATATCATTATTCCTATTATACCCACTCTCTTCCCCATACTGTGGGTGAATTTTCTACCCACTCTTAATGTGGGTTACTAGATGTTCTTCTAATGTGTTGTAATTGGTTTATTCTATCCTTCGTGTTATGTTACTTGTTCTTGACCAAGTTACAAATTGTATTTTTGGTCTTCCTTTGTAAGGTCCAACACCCTTATTTTGTTGCTATTAATATCAAAAACAACCAACCAACAAACGAAATACCAAACATATACTTTCTTTTATAGATTCAAGCTCACATGAATTCAAGTAGTAGTAGTGAAAAAGTCATGAGTGCACAAAACCAAGCCATGACATTTTCTTTTTGGCACTATTTTTTTTCAAGCTTAAATATTTTTCAATACAAAAGCTACACATAAAATTTATAACCAATATTGCATACAAATTTACAAGTAGAACCAAATAAATACTTAATATAGGTAACCACATCTCCAAAGATGCACCATAAACAATTATTTATTTTATAAAATTTAAATATATATTGTTTGAGAAAGACGTACAACACCTCTTTCATACTACATCTCTCCTAAATTTTATACTAGAAACCTCTTATTTTTGTTATATCAATCTACTCACACATGTCCTTCATTGCCCACTATTTATTTATTATTAACCTTGGCCTTCCATACCCAATGTGCCTTGTCACTCAAATTATTCCTCATCCCTCTCATGTTATCTTTCTTCCTCTCTACTCTTGATTATCCTCCATTCTACTCCTACAACTAGAGCTATGTATCCCACCTTCTATTCATCTCTCAATCCCTCTCTAGATTATCTAACAACAATAACATGGCCTTCACAAACTAATGATTAAATCTCTGCCAGTCACCCATTATAGATAGACTCCAACAATCTCCTTCAATCCATTCCAACCATACCAAAATGAAGAGAATAAAATAACAAAGAAGATAAATGCAGTCGAGACACAGTACCTTCTCCTTAAACCATTCTTTCTCTTTTGATTTAGTTTAAGTAGAGTTGACACTAGCTATAATCTATTTGTTCCTTTGATGTAGAAATGTGGTTTCCTCTGACACCAACTACAAGATGATTGGATTGAGATGATGAATAATTAAATATATAGAATGAGGATCCAATGTAGGTATGATAATGGAATATAATGGAATATTGGATAAAAAATTCAGCATCATACAACCATGAAAGAAGTAGATAGAAAAATGAGGTGAGGGGCCTCTAATTTATAGAATTTACAAGAGGAAAATTGAGGTTCGAGATAGATTGGTTGATGGATGAAAAATAATGATTGAGAATTAGGGTTAAAATAAAAGTTGTAGTCATGTGACAATTGTCACATGGTGTACAAGTGCTAAATTAAGGAGGTGTATTAGAGAAAATCCTTATGTGAATGGATAAGATTTGGAGATTTAGTTTGAAATGGAGGGATACGATGCAAAGATAGTTTATCTTTGTGGGGAGTGTCTACATTTAGTCGATGTCAAGTGAAAGGGGCACTTCTCGCATAATATCAAGTTTATATTTTGATACATGTGAATGAATATGATGGATAGAATTTAATAGACAAGGATTGAGGGATAAAGGAAAATGTTAAATTAAATAAACAAATAAATAAAATTTAATTAATGGCTAGAAAAAGGTGGGATAAGAGGGGAAAATTAATTTTATTTATTTAAAATTAATATTAATTTAACCAAGGGCTAATATGAGGTAAAGTCAAGTTTGGTCAAGTATGGATAGATTTGGTTGTCTACATTTTGCCCCTTTCATACAATGCCACAACTATAAGAAATGACACTATATAAAAGAAGAAGAAAATATAGTTGGTTGATAAGGGATAAGAACCAATGGAATAATGCCCCTATCACTATAAATATGGGAGTTAATTATGCCCCCTCAAGATGACATAAAAGTTTGAAGAACTAAAGTGTGCTCTTAAAATGATGGGAAAATTAGAGGATAAAGGATAAAAGGACATGGAGGAAGATAAGGATGATTAAGATGGATGGGGAGAGAGGATAAATATTCATTAGTTGGTATTGTGTAATAAAACTAGATTTTATATTATTATTAAAACTATGCACCAAATTATAAGGAACCAGGGTGATGATGTGATAAGTAAATGAGAAAAAAGATCAAATACAAACATGTATCTTATAGCATCGTGATATGGAAGAATTCAATGACCCTATGATAATATGACGCAAACAATATGATAGATGCAAAAATGCACAAAGACAATGCTCCAACTCAAGTTGGACATGAATTAATTGGTGGATTGATGATTAAGATGACAAGGATAGAAAAATCAATAATAATTGAAATGTGTATCTTCAAGGATTGTGTTGTTAATGATAAAGAAAATAAGAAGATTGGAATTATACATCATGATGATAACTTGATTAAAGTAGAACAAAAGTTTGTGATAATTTTTGTTTCCACTACTTGCTACATGATTAATAGGTTTCCTACATCAGCCCTTATTGATAAAATGCCTATGGAGGCATGGTCAAGTCATAAGACTTCATTGAGACATATTAGAATTTTTGGTTGTGAGGAACACACACATGTGTCGAAGGAGAAGCAAACAAATTTAGAGAAAAAGGTAGTGAAATGTATCTTTATTAGATACAATAATAGTGTGAAAAGACACAAGCTTTGGGACCTTGTTGCACAAAAGGTGAAACATAGTAGAGTTGTTATTTTTAGAGAAGCAAACTCTCCTTCAATTACATTACAAGCAAAAAAAAGGAAAAGTATGATGTTATTTAGCTTTGTTCTATGCCTCATAAAGTTGATTTAAGACCCCTCGATATAAGAGGAGTTGAAGAAAACTCTTATAGCTTTGAATCTTAAGAAGAGGAAGAAGAACTTCTGAATCAACTTGTTTGAAGGTCTATGAGGCATATACAACCACCTAAAAGGTATTCACCTAATGATTAAAGATTTTTTTTTGAATACTAACATAGATGGACCTTGATATGTACGAGAGGCTTTAGGTATGAATTATTCAGAATCCTAGAAAATTGTTATTGGTGAAGAAATAATAGCTTTGAAAAAGAATGATACATGGGATCTTGTACCATTGCCTGAAGGATGAAAAACTCTTGGTTGAAAATTCTTAACTTGTTGCTAAATTTGAAATCAAATATCTTGGTGTAGTTAAACACATTCTTGGGATGAGAATTAGAAGAGATAGAGTGAACAAAAAGTGAGATTAACATGCAGTATTGTAGAGCATTATATGTTCCTTTTACAGTTGGAATGAATTATTTTATTTATATTTTCCTACATCTCAATTGAAGATGATAGACATGAGTAGACTGACTTACTAAAATGAAATTACAAATTTGATGTATGTTATAGTTTGCACTAGACTAGACATTACCCAAGCAATTGGAGTTCTTTTGAGATATATTTCTAACCCTAGTAGAGTTCAATGGCTTGTAGTTAAAATATTCTTCAAATATTTGAAGGGTATATGAGAGTATTATTTGTGTTATCATGGTAATTTAATAAGAGATGCAATTTTTCTTGATATTCATGGTTATGTGGATTCAAACTAGGTAGGCAATATTGATAGCAGAAGATCCAAAAGCATCCTTAAAGTTGAGTAAGCACTAGGTTGTGGTTGTTTTTTCTATTATTGAAGTTGAGTATATGGAAGTCATTCATGCTTGTAAAGAATACATTTGGCTTAAGAGATTGTGTTTAGATATTGGAATAAAACAAGGTGCGATGACAATTTATTGTGACAATCAAAATGTGGTTGGCCTAGCTAAGAACTCGATATTTCATACCAGGACCAAGCACATTGATCATCAATACCATTTTGTCCGAGATATGGTCGAGGATGGTAGGGTGAAGCTGGTTATGGTATACTTTGATGAGTGTTGAAAATTATTAAACTAAGGTTGTGAGCACAAAGAAGTTCAGATGGTGTTCAAAGTGTACGGGTCTTTGGCCCCCAGCAATTAAATTATGGTGTAGATACCCAATTTTCTCTTGCAAGTTACTCATCAAGTGGGAGAATGTTAGAAAAGGGGTGTCTCGAGCTTGCATTTACATAATATTATTATTTATAGTAGTTTTACATTTAAGGATAGATTGGTCCAAAATTTTCACCAAAGATACAGATTGGCTAAATAAGCATGCCTATAAATTTTTGGTGCAAGAACATGGCAAGATTTGAAGATATTAAAGTTTTCATTTTTAAAAATTTTATGCAAAATCTTTGAAGTCAATTTTTAAGACCTTGGAGACTCTAGATGGATCTAAAATTGGTCGTAACCAACATAGCAGTTTATAGCTTAATATAACTCTTCATGAGCTTTCCAAGTCATCAAACAGTTCATCAATCAGACACTCATCAAATTTATCGCCTTAGGAAGTTGTCGATTCTACAATGGAAAACATAAAAATGTGTTGGACAAAAAAATAATATATTAAAGGGGTTAGAAGTATTGGTGTGTGTTTTAAAACATCATAGGTCATCTTGGATAACAAATATGTCAGGTGTTACTTCGTTAGGAAATTTTAGCTAATGGTTAAATAATACCATTTGATAGTTTCATGTATTATAGCTCATATATATTGATGCAAGAGCATCCTTGGGTCATTGGCAATCTTGCATCACCCAAAAATATTTCCCTTTTGCTTCTTTTTTTTGTTCTAGTTGGGCATTTTCTATATTTTAGGAAGCGATTGGTCCAGTTGGCTCATTTTCTTATGCGATCTTGTTGGTGTCTTCTAAAAATTATGGTGAACCTTTGTCTAGTTTCGAATCATGTTTCATTATTTCTTGGAGAAGTTATCCTAAGATTGCTTTGGTCATATATTGTCCTTCCTGTTCTAACAGCCAGGTTGGTATTATTTTGCTTGTGATCGCATTTCATGATCGATGATGCTAATTGCCGCATTGATTTATGAGTGTATGCTCATAGTCGACCTCTTTGTGTGATCACACTTCATTACATATATATTTGGAGGTGTTATTATGGATTTAGGTCTTGACCTAAATGTTGTAGTATATTTTCTTCTTCTTGGAGAAGGTGATATTTTATGGACGACTTGTGGCTTGCGATCTTGTATATATTTGTAGTCTCGGTTCCTTACTTTAGAAGTGAAGGGTTGGGGGCTTGGAAATAGATCTTAGTAGTAGCTTAGCATCCAACATGGATATGGATTTCTGATTGTAAGAAGGTATGTAAGATTGGAATGTAAGTTGACATGTTGTTGGGCTTGTATGATGTAAATCTTTGATTCTGGATAGTAAGAAGTGTTGTGAGGCATGTTTCTTGTTCATTATTGAGTTCTTAATGATTTCATGTTAGTTGTTCCATTTTGTTGACTCTTAATACATGGTTGGACTATCTCCATTGGGTAAACTCTGACTGTGACTGTGTAAGATGATATCAGAGCGAGGTTGAGGTTCATGTATTGGCAGATCTGAGAACCTGACTTGTGAAGCCCTAGACCTAATGATCGTGAGGTGGTAGAGTGAAGATCTAACTCACAATCATAAAGGACTTGTGCAAAGTGGCTAGGAAGATTTTTTGTTGATTGTTGAGAGGTGAAGGCATACCAAGGGTGTACAAATCACTGATTTGGAGGTAGGTTACAAGTGTGTCTAATATATCACTGATTAGAGAGGCAATTAGAATCTTGTAATCATATTGTTGAAGTTGAGGCAACTGTACTTAAAGATTGGAAAAATGTCGCCTAGGAGGATGAACCCTAGAAGGCTAGAAAAAATGATGGAGGACTGAGATTAAAAAAAATGTTTTGACTGGTTTGCAGAAGAATCCTCAGACTGAAGAAGAAGAATATGAGGAAGTTGTTTAAGATCTTGAGAGTGTAGATGTTGATATCCTTGCAGATGAAGAAATATTGTTGAGAGCTATGGCACAAGTAAGTAAAATTCATACGATGGATGTTTCTATGTTCACTGGTTTATTATGTATCTTGAGGATTTGATAGATTGGATTGGAGAGCTAGATGATTACTTTGACCTTGAAGACATCAGAGATCCACAGAGGGTTAGGTTAGCATAGATTAAGTTCAAGGGTCATGCTACCTTATGGTGTAAATAATTATAGAAAGATAGAGAGGAACATGGTAAAATGAAAATCACTAGATGGAGCGTGATGGTTTCTAGATTAAAAGCTAAATTCATTCTTGAGGATTATGAATTAGAGTTCTTAGAGAAGTTACAAAACCTGAAGAAAAAATACATGAGTGTGAAATAATACATTGAAGAGTTTTATAAGATGACTATCATATTTGGACATTGAGAAGAATCTAAGGAGAAGGTGGATAGGTATGTTAATAGTATGAGATTTAACATTCAAGATGAACTGAGTATGTTGAGGATTAGTACATTTGAGGATGCTTATTAGTATGCATTGAAGACAAAAGATAAGTTGAAGAGAAGACAAAGTAACCCCAGAGGAAGGGACAAACAAGCTAGCAACAATGGAAAAGAGAAGCAAACCATTGAAGTTGAACCTAATCAGAGAGAACATAGAAGAGGGAATGGCATAAAGGAATTCAAAGGTACTTGTTTCAAATGTGGTGGCTTAGGACATAGAGCTTTTCAATGTTCTGAAGGATCTAGAAAGAACATGGGAAAATAGAATCTTGTGGCACATGAGGAATAGACTATTGATGAACTTACTGTAAATGAAGTAGAACCTGAGATAGTATTATCTCTTATGCTTAGGATTTTCATGTTGATCAAGAAGGAAGTTTAACCTTTACAAAGGAGAAATTTGTTTAGGATTATTTGTAAATCAGGAGATAAATATTGTAAGGTTGTTATGGACTATGGTAGTATTGATAATTTGGTCTCAGAAGAGATGGTGCAGATCCTGGGATTGAAGAGGCTTAAACATCCTTGTCCTTATGGGATAAGTTGGTTTTCAAATGAACACATGGTGGAGGTAAAAGAGAAGTATTTAGTCAATTTAGTATTGGACCTTATACAAATGAGGTGTTATGTGATATGGTGTTTATGAGTGCTTGTCATGTTCTATTGGGAAGACCTCAGAAATTTGATAGAGGAGCTATTCATAATTGCAGAAGAAACTTGGTCACAATAAATAACAGTGGATAGAAGTTTAATCTAGCTCCTTTGAGGGAAACATAGGGGAGAAGAGAAATAATTTTGAGCATGGTGAAATTTTACTATTCAGAGAAGAAGAATATATAGATGAGTGAGGATTAGAAGAAGGATCTTGAAGACAGATCTGATGAGGGAAATTTGGCATTAGACTGTAAGAAGGATAAAGTGAAGTAGTAGAAGACCTTGGTTTCTAATCAGGTGAAGATTTGTAATAGAGGTAGATCATTTATGCAAAAGAAAGAAGGAAGTGATCTGATCTCTAATGTTGATAGAGGATATGATAGAGGGATCATGGAGAAGAGTAATCTAATGGATTTGACAGATTAATGTGCGGAAGTACATAGACAAAGTGTAATAGATAAGGAAGATGCCTGGATAAAAAAACAAGCATGTGATTTATGTTCCACTTCTTGTCAAATGTTTATAAGTCTCTTATGGAACATTTTTTTTCACCTGGGGTGTCTGATGTAGGAGAATCCTTGGGTTATTTGAAATCTTGCATCACCCAAAAATATTTCTCTTTTTTTATTTGTTGTTTTGTTCTAGTTGGGCAGATTCTATGTTTTAGGAAGCGATCAGTCCAGTTGGCTCATTTTGTTATGCTATCTTGTTGGTGTTTTCTAGACATCATGGTGAACCTTTTTCTAACTTCACATCACATTTCATTCTTTTTCGATAAGTTATCCTAAGTTTGGTCTGGTCTTATAATTTACTTCATGTTCTAATGGCCAGGTTTGTATGATTTGGCTTGCGATGGCGTTTCACGATTGGTGATGCTAATTGGCACATTGTTCAATGACCGTATGCTCATGGATGACCTCCTTGTGTGATCACACTTAATTCCATATCTATTTGGAGGTTTTCTTATGGATTTAGGTCCTAACCTATATGTTTTAATACAATTTCCTCTTCTTAGAGAATGTGATCTTTTATAGCCAGCTTGTGGCTTGTGATCTTGTATATATTTGTAGTCTTACTTCCTTAGTTTAGAAGTGAAGGGTTGGGGGCTTGGTAGTGGATCTTAGTAGTATCTTAGCATCCAACATGGATCTGGATTTCTAATTGTAAGAAGGCATGTATTCTTTGAATTTAATTTGGCATGTTGTTGGGAATGTATGATAAAAATCTTTGATTCTGGATAATAAGAAGGCATGTGAGGCATGTTGCTTGTTCATTATTGAGTTCTTAATGATCTGGTATTGGTTATTCCTTTATGTTGAATCTTTCTGCATGGTTGTACCATCTCCATTGGGGAAACTCTGGTTGTGATTGTGTCATATATTAGGTGTGTGAGATGGAGATTGTGTGTAAAATCCTTAAACATGTTGAGGTACCTCTAGATTTCTAGTTGGTGATACTCCTATGAGAAGCTTTCTCTGCAAGTATATTATATTCTATTATTTATTTCTAAATAATATATTGGGTAGCTTTTGGATTGTATGATCTTTTTTCTCTCGAAAAGGTTTTTGCCACGTAAATCATCGTGTTGTGGTATACATGATATTTTTGTTTATTTATGTTAAATTTTAGTTTAAATGTTCTAAAGATCTAAAATTTTTGCACAACCCTTCTCTTAAGTTTAGTGTAGGAAGTTGTTCCGCTAGACTTTCTTTCATTGATCACATTATCATAATTATGATTAGGGTGCTAAGATAAAGCTTAGGATTAGGGTTAGGGTAAGGGTTTTAATGATATTAGGGCTACAATTAGTATTACGAGTATTGTTAATGTTAAATTATGGTAAGAAATAATTAATGTTAGGGTCATTATTAAGGATAGGTTAGGGTTAGTATTTACCTAAAGTTAGGGTTATGGTTGTATTAGGCATAAATAAAAGATAGGTTAGGATGAGGATTAGGATTTGAGTTCAAATAGAGTTTAAATAGGTTTAGGGATAGTATTAGGGTTGGATTGAAATTTGGTTTAAGGTTATGATTAATATTTAAATTAGGTTATTGGTAAGGTTAGGTTTAGGGTTACATATCAATTAAAATTACCTTTGACATATTATTACAATTAGGGTTAGGACTTGGGTTAGGGTTTGGTGATAAAAATTTGAGTTAGAGTGAAATTAGGGTTCAAGTTGTTAGTTTATGGTGACTAATCAGGCAAGTACTGTACACTTTTGGGTTGACTCATCAACCATTTCCCTAGGCTGACTTGTCAAGCATTTTTCTAGGTTGACCCATCAATTTTTAGGGTTAGGGTTTTCTATAATAAAAATGGTATTGGGGTTATGTCTTGTTAGAGTGAAGATTTATTATAGCATTTGCAGCAGTATTGAGCCAAGGGATCACTGGTTGTGATTGGTTGAAATTACTGGATAATAATATTGGACTCTCTATTTTTTAGATGTAGCCCAAGATTGGGTGAACCATGTTACATATGTTTCTTCTTATTCTACTTTTGTGTGCATTATTCCTTTGCATTATTAGCTATATTTTTATGTACTGTTAGATTTATGTCTTCTAATCCTAACAAGTGGTATCTAAGCATGTTGTTTTCAACTATCCTCTATAGGAAAGTCTCACGGTTGAGTGGGAGTCTCAGGATTGAGTGGGAGTAATGACAAATGAGGGTAAGTTAAAGGTTGAGAATTTTAATGAGAAGAACTTTCAGTTATGGAAAATGCAGATGGTGGAGGAATATCTCTATCAGAAGGATTTATGGTGGTCATCGGGAGGAATACACAAGAAAGTTGCAACTATGTATCAAGAGGATTGGGATATTTTGGATAGAAAGGCAATTGGTAGTATTCATTTATACCTGGCATAACTGGTGGCATTTAATATTACAAAAGTGAAGACAACTAAAGAGTTGATAGAAACTCTTGCGAAGTTATATGAAAAGCCTTCTGATTCGAATGAGATTTCTTATGAAGCATTTATTTAATATGAAAATGGTAGAAGGTGGGTCACTTGTTGATCATTTAAATGAGTCTAATACAACTACCAGACAATTATCTTCTTTTAATGTCACTTTTGATGAAGAAATTAGGGCTCTTTTGATTTTGTGTTCTTTGCTTGAAAGACGGAATGGCTTGGTAATGGTTCTTAGTAAGTTTGTTTCTAGTTCAAATACCCTAAAATTTTATGATGTTGTTGGTGTTATTTTGAGTGAGGAAATTCATAGGAAAAGCTCAGGTGGATCCATATCAGGTAGTGTTTTGAATGTAGAACATAGAGGCAGATCAAAGGAGAGGAACTAATTCTAGAAGTTGTGGGAAATCACAAGGAAAATCAAAGGGCAAGAGGTCTCAATCTAGAGGACCAAATTATTGTTGGTACCGTGGGAAACCAGGTCATAGGAAGAAATACTAATGGTCTTGGAAGAATAAAGAAGGAGACAAACAAGAAGGCAATAAGGAGGAAAATGTGGTAAGTAATAAATCTAAAGAGGATGTTTTGCTTCTTTCCCTTGAAAATGTTGATGATTCATGGGTTCTAGATTCAGGGGCCTCATTTCATGCTATGCCCCATAGAATTTATTTTCTTGATTATGTCTAAGGGGATTTTGGGCAGGTTTATTTGGGAGATAATGAACCCTGTTAGATTATTGGGAAGGGAAGAATTAAGATTAAGTTGCAGACTGGGAATGATTGGCTACTACAAGTGGTAAGGCACGTTCCAAGGTTGAGTAGGAATTTAATTTCAGCAGGGCAACTAGGTGATGAAGGTTGCAGAGTTACTTTTGATGATAAACATTAAAAGGTTTCAAAAGGTCCCTTAGTAGTAGAAAAAGGTGTGAAAGTAGGCACCTTATATCTTTGTATAGGCCATAGTGTTCCTTCTACTTAAATTGTTACAAAGAAAAGTCAATGTTCAGGAACAGTTGCTGCAGTTGAGCAGGTAGAACATGAAACAACACTATGACACAACAAACTTGGGCACATGAGTGAAAAAGGTATGAAATTAATTCATTCAAAGAAAGTCTTACCAGGTCTAAAATGTGTTAATATGGATTTATGCCAAAGTTGTGTGTATGGAAAAAAAAAAAGAGTTAGTTTTTTGAAGGGTGGGAAGGAAAAGAAAGATGAAAAATTAGAGCTTGTGCATACAAATGTATGGGGACCGGCTCAGGTATCTTCCCTTTGTGGCTCTCTATATTATGTTACATTCATTGATGATGTATCTAGGAAAGTATGGATTTATTTCCTCAGGCATAAATCTAATGTATTTGAAACTTTTAAAAAATGGAAAAGCTTGGTTGAGAATGAGACTGGTAAAAGAATAAAATGTCTCAGATCTGATAATGGTGGTGAGTATTGCAGCAGAGAATTTGAAGATTATTGTTCCTCTAATGGTATTCATAGGCACAAAACAGTTCTAAGGACTCCAGAAGAAAATGAAGTGGTTGAATGCATTAATAGGATAATAATAGAGTGTGCAAGGACTATGAGGTTGCATGTTGGGATTCCATTAAACATGTGGGCAAAGGTTGTAAACGCTGGTGTTTATTTAATTAATAGAGGTCCATCTACTCCTTTGGTTGTGAAGCATATGCACATATAGATTCTAAAAATAGAACCAAGATGGAAGCTAAATCAAAGAAATGTGTATCTGTTGGATATGGAATATATGAGTTAGGCTATAGACTTTGGTATTTTGGAAATGATAAAATTGTGAGAAGAAGGGATGTCATATTCAATGAGAAAGTGTTGTACAAAGATTATTTTTGACAACATGAGAAGAAAGAAAATGATTATGTAGCTCTCGATGATACTCCTAAACATGATTTTCCAGTGGTTCCTCATGGTCTATAACCACAACAAAAACAAATACCACAAACTCTAGTAAATGTTAGATGATCTTCAAGGATAAGTAGACCTCCTCATAGGTTTTCTCCCTCTTTGTATTCTAATTTATTGATTGATGCTGGTGAACCATAATATTATGATGAAGCTATGCAAATATATACCAAGCCTCAGTGGGAGGATGCAATGAAAGAAGAAATGGAATCCTTGCTGAAAAATAAAACTTGGGAGTTATGCAAGTTGCATACAAGCAAAAAGGCTTTACAAAATAAATGGGTTTATAGGCTGAAAGAGGAGGATGGAGGTAAGAAAATATTTAAAGTGGCCAGGTTAGTTGTAAAGGGATTTTAATAGAAAAAAGGAATTGATTTTCTAAAAAAAAATCTTTGATTGTTAAGATGATTTATATTCGTACTATTTTAAGTATTGTGGTTGCTGAAGATTTGCATTTGGAATAGCTAGATGTGAAAACTGCCTTTCTCCATGGTGGTCTGGAGGAGGACATATAAATAGAACATCCCCAAGGATTTGAGGTCACAGGTAAGGAGAAGTTAGTGTGGAAATTAAAGAAGAGTTTATATGGCTTGAAACAAGCACCTTGGAAATGGTACTTAAAATTTTATAGTTTTACGACTGAGCACAACTTCAACAAGCGTAATATGACCATTGTTTTTATTTTAAGAGGTTGGATAATGACAACTACATTATTTTATGTTAATATGTTAATGAAATGGTTGTAGCTGGGTCTAACATGGATCACATAAGAGAGTTAAAACAACAGTTAGTGAAATCTTTTTCTATGAAGGATTTGGGGGTAGCAAAACAAATCCTTGGTATGAAAATTTGTAGAGATAGGAGGAACAAAAAATTGACTCTATCTCAGTCTGATTATGTTGAAAAGGTGTTACAAAGATTCTCCATGGAGAATGCAAAAGTTGTTAGCACACCTTTGCCTAGTCATTTGAAATTGACTAAGGATATTTGTCCTAAGAAACAAGAGGAGGACAAAATTTCCAAGGTACCCTATTCTTTAGCTGTAGGTAGTTAAATATATACCATGGTATGCACTATTCTTGATATTGCACATGTAGTAGTTGTAGTAGGTATATGAATCATCTTGGAGTTGAGCATTAGAATGCAGTAAAATGGATTCTCAGATACTTGAGAGGCACATCTAACAAATGTTTATATTTTGGGGGCTCTAGTACTAATTTACAAGGATATGTTGACTTATATTCGACACGATAAATTGATACCAGACGGAGTACAATAGGATATCTTTTTAGTTTCGGTGGGACAACGATGAGTTGGATCTCTAGGTTGCAAAAGGTGGTTGCTTTTTCCACCACAGAGGCAGAGTATGTAGCTACAACAAAGGAAAGAAAGGAGATGATATGGATGGAATATTTAATAAAAGAATTGGGAAAAATACAGGTTAAAAATTATTTGTTTGTGGATAGCCAGAGTGTCATTCATCTTGCAAAGAATTCTGCCTTGCATTCAAAGACAAAACACATGCAATTGAGGTATCACTTCTTTTGGTTAGTATTGGATGATGGAAGGTTAAGGTTGGAAAAGATACATACAGAGGAAAATCTACCGGATATGTTGACAAAGGAAGTGACAAGGAAGAAGTTGAGCTCCTCTTCAACTTCGGTTGGTCTTCATGACTAAAACAATAAAATAGAACAACACAGTCTAGGGTATTTCTTTCTAGTGGGAGCTACAGGGGTAGCGATATTGCTACATGATCAGTCTCCAAGTGGGAGATTGTTGGTTTGCGGTGATTGATCAACCAAGTATTGTACACTTTTCTACAATTCGTGGGGTTAAATTATCAAGAATTTTATGGGTTGACTCATCAACCATTTGCCTAGGTTGACTTGTCAATCATTTCCCTAGGTTGAGCTGTCAAGAAAGTTTTAGGGTTAGGGTTTTTCTATAAGAAAAATAGTGTTAGGGTTATGGCTTGTTAGAGTGAAGAAGTATTGTAGAATTTGGAGTGGTATTGAGCTGCAAGGGATCACTGGTTATAATTGGTTGAAATTACTGGATAATAATATTGGAATCTTTGTTTGGTGGATGTAACCCAAGATTGGGTGAACCATGTTAAATATGTGTCTTCTTATTCTACTTTTGTGTGCAATATTGGATATATTTGCATGTAACTATTAATTTTTTTTCTTCTATTCCTAACACAAGTTAGGTTAGAATTGATTATAATTATAGTTACTATTACGGTTAGGTTATGGTTACAATTTTGTTAGGATTGAAATAAAATTATGGTTTGGGTTAGGGTTATAGTATAATTACTATTAGGTTTAGGCTTTGTGTTAGTGTTAAATTAGGGTTATAGATTATTAAAATTAGTGTTACAATTTAATTAGGTTAGGGTATATTAGAATTGAAATAGTGGTATGCATCATTTAGAGTTAAGTTTAGGATTTGAGTTTAGCTAGGGTTAGGATTAATGTTACTTTGTTCACGGTTTGGATTTAGCACTAGGGTTCAATTAGGATAAGGGTTAATGTTAGAGTTAAGGATAAATTAGAGTTATGATTTAATTATGATTTAGGGTTAGGTTTGTGGTTCAAATATGATTATTATTCAATCAAAGTTCAATTAGTGTTAGAGTTAGTGTTAAGTTTCAATTATGATTAGAGTTAGTGTTAGGATTCAAATAGGGTTAGGACTAGGTTTATATTTCTAAAATAAGACATGACATTGGGTTAGCATTAGGGATCAATAATAAACCTTGGGATTGTACTAGGGTTACAATTTAATTTAGGTTACAACTGAGGTTAGAATTTAAGTTTTTTTACTATTAGGTGTACGATTAGTGTACGGTTAAATTAGGATTAAGGTTCACATTTAGGATCAATATTAGGGATATGTTTGGGTTAGGGTTGTATTAGGGATAAATGAAAGATTGGCTAGGTTTAGAAATAGGGTGAGTTCAACTAGAGTTTAGTTAGGGTTATGGTTAGTCTTATGGTTCAATTAAGTGTTAGGGTTAGTAATAGGGTTGGATTACGATTCGGGTTAGGGTTAAGGTTACTATTTAATTAAGTGTATTGTTAAGGGGTGATCTCACAATAGTGAGTCCCACTTTTTGGGACGAAGGATTTCGGATTTGCAAACAAAAAAGAAAATTTGACGTCTTCGCGCGAAGTGAACTCTTCGCGCGAAGTGGTTAATATGCTTCGCGCGAAGCACCCCACGTAAGCTACTTCGCGCGAAGCCATAACTTCGTGCGAAGTTGCACACGGTGGTGCTTCGCGCGAACACCCCCTTCGCGCGAAGCCACTTTTTGGCCGGAATTTTTATAAATTTCTGACAAGTCATGTCATTTTCACTATTTACTTTGCGAGATTTTGTGGACCCGGTGCTTGGAGCGAACCAGTGACGACCACTACGACGTCAGCACTTTCCAACCTTTTTCGACCTCTTTGTGATTGTTATTAGCATCAGGTACACGCATTTTTCTC
>MU225441.1:1636072-1663778 GCA_018584345.1 Thuja plicata
TTATCATATTTTTAAAAAAAGTTATGTTGATCAAAGTGACAGTCACTTCTTAAAATCACAGTTTTTTTACAAGAACCACTTTTCGAGGGAGAAAGAAAAATGAATTTTAATGAATTTTTTTTTTTTTAAAAATATATTTGGAAACTAGAAAGAAAATTCTAAAATACCCTAGTTTACATTATCTTCAAATTCCTTATAGTTTTCTGGCAACAGGTGTTCAAAAATGAAGTTTTTCCTCAAAATGTTGATCTTTGTGTCAAAGTTGGCCAAAAAGTGGGACACACTATATTGGGATCAGCCTAAGGTTTTGTTTAGGGTTTTGGTTTGATTACATTAATTTTCACCTATGACTACAATTAGACTTAAGATTTGGGTTAGGGTTTTATGATAAAACTTTGAGTTAGAGTGCAATTAGGGTTCAAGATAGATTAGGGTTTGATTATAATTTTAGGATCACTAGTAGGGTTAGGTAAAGGTTAAGCTTAGAGTTAGGGTTCAATTAGTATTAACCTTAGGGTGAGTGTTCAACTATAGTTAAGGCTACTATTAGGGTTATCTTATGGCTACAATTATGGTTAGGGTTCAAATAACATTATGGTTTGAGTTAGGGTTGTAGTATAATTACTATTAGGTTTAGGGTTTGTAGTCGTAAATTAGGGTTATAATACAAATAAATTAATGTTACAATTTAATTAGGTTGGGTTATATTAGTACTGAAATAGGTTTATGCATTATTTAGAATTAGGTTTAGGATTTAAGTCTAGCTAGGGTTAAGATTAATGTTACTTAGGGTCAAGGTTTAGGTTAAGGATCAATTTGAGTTAGCACTAAGCTTCAATTAAGGATTAATATAAGGGTTAAGGTTCAATTAGAGTTATGATTTAGTTAGGATTAAGGGTTAGGTTTATCATTCAAATATGATTACAATTTAATTTAAGTTACAACTGAGGTCATGGTCAGGGTTTAATTAGGCATGCAATTCAATGAGTGTTACAATTTAATTAGGGTTATCATTATGATCAGGATTCCCAAATAAAGCATGGGGTTAGGGTTAGAGTTTCAGTTTTTAATATTAGCACTATGATTAGTGCTAATGTTAAATAGTGGTAAACAAATTATTAGGGTTAGGGTTAGTTTTCAATTAAGTGTTAGGGATAGTAATACACTTGAACTGTCATGAAGGTCAAGGTCAAGGTTACTATTAAATTAAGGTTATTGTTAAGGTTGTGGTTTAATTAAAATTATTTTTCACCTATGATTACAATTAGAGTTAGGATTTATGTGAGGGTCTGATGATAAAACTTTGAGTTAGAGTGCAATTAAGGTACAAGTTAGGTTAGGGTTTGATTATAATTTTAGGATTACTAATAGGGTTAGGTAAGGGTTACGCTAAGAGATAGGGTTTAATTGGAATTAACATTAGGGTGAGGATTCAATAATGGTTAATGTTACTATTAGGCTTAGATTAGGGTTATAATTATTATCTGGGTTCAAGTAACATTAGGGTTATAGTATAATTACATTTAAGTTTAGGGTTTATGTTAGTGTTGAAATAGGATTTGAGTAAACATTTCATTAAGGCTCAATTATAGTTAAGGTTATAATTTAATTAGACTTTAATTAAGGTATTATTAGGGTTATGATTATGGTCAATAATAGGGATAGGTTAATATTAGGGTTTAATTAGAGTTAGAGTTGGGGTTGTATATAGGGATAGATGAAAGATAGGTTGGCATTAGGGTATGAGTTCACCTAGAGCTCAAACAAGGACACGATTGGTCTTAGGATTCAATTAGTGTTAGGGATAGTGTTAGGGTTATAGTAGAAATTGGGTTAGTATTACTATTTAATAAGGCTTATTATTGAGGTTAGGTTTAGGGTCACAATTCAATTACAGTTATTTTTCACCTATAATTGCAATTAGCATTAAGATTTGGTTTAAGGTTTGATGATAAAACTTTGAGTTAGAATATAATTAGGGTTCAAGTTAGGTTAAGGTTTTATTATATTTAGGGTTAATATTAGGACTAGGTAAGGGCTAAGATTACAATTTGGGTTCAACTAGCATTAATGTTAGGGTGAGGATTTAATTATGGTTAAGATTGTTGTTAAAAAAAAGTCTACGCCCTTGCCTAGATGGTGGTTAGTGACCTAGGCAACCTTTTGAAACATAGAAACAACCTCCAAGTGTGGGACTTGACAAGAGAGGTTGAATCTCTAGAGAAGGTCGACTTCCTTAACAATCTAAATGCACCTAAAACTATTTATTTTGAGGAAAAGGGAGAAGGGTTGCATGAAATGGAAATACAGAAAGGGAAAAGGTGATACACCATATTGAAAATGAATATTGTCTTTGCCTAGGATTGCACTTGACATTAATAAAACCTCAAAACATACACTAGTCTGCACTCTAATCTACTTCCTAAATAATCGTATGTAGATCAGTACTTATGAAATTCTACAAGGAAAATATATTCACTAGATAGCATTCACAAGCAAGGAAGATGCAACATACAAACTTGAGAAACATTCAATACAAGGAAAATAACATGCACTCAATACCAAAATGGCAAGAAGAGTTAAAAACAAGAAATTTCATTAATGGAAGGAAAAAGGAAATACAACTGCAGGGCAAAAAAAAACATTGTCAATGCATTAAACAAGAACCCTTTACAAAATGTACAAAATTTGCCTTTATGGATCAGGCATAACTCAGAGTGAAACAATGAAGATCAAACCCTAACCAGGGTTAGGTTATAAAAGAGACCAGAAAATATCAGAAGCAAGCTGATCCCTACGTGCAAGTTGATCTCAGAAACGACAGGAAGAGGGGTAGAATGAATGCCCTAGTAGCATAAGAAGTGATCTCTATAATAACTATAGCCTCCAAAGTCTTCGTGATATATCTCATGGTGTATAGAAATTAGTCTTGAGAGTTTTCTGCAACAATGAATGAGCATGGAGGGGTGGCTAGGATTAGATCGATACCCTGTTGCAGAATAATGACACCGTTTGAAGGAAAAGACAACTATGGACGAGTTGTAAGGGAAGACAAAAATGTTCAAGTTGCAACCTCCAATCAGAAAGAGTCCCTCTGAAAATATCTCGTATTATTGTGCCAAAGAAAACTTTGACCATCGACAAGAGTTCCCCCGATAGTAGAACTCTCTCGGTGAGCATATCAATCTTGCAAAAAAATCCATTCAAGATCAACGAGACACCTAAGAAGTCCCACTGGTGAGACCTACTTCCTAGAACAAAGAAGGATCACCACCAACATAACCCTATTGAAGGAAACCATAGGAATAGGTAACACTATTGGCTCTCATGATTTCCTCATTTTTTATGGTTATCGCTATACCGATAAACTTCATCGGCAAGACCTCCACTGATGGAAGATAACCCAAAAACCTTTTGAGCTTCTTGCGCTAAAAAATCCATGGAAATAAAAATGTAGATCATTGGCATAACCTCCAGGAAGCTCTATCGATGACATTATGTTCCATATCGAGATTTGGAATCCATCCTTAGTTCTAGAACATTTTGAAAAAAAACTGTTGCTGACTTTTCCAAATTTCCATTCATTCCGTCGGGTTCCGAAAAACCCTTAGGAACCATAAAATTCCTTTGTCCTTCGGTAAAATTGGGCCCCATTCCTTGCCTTTAATTGGTTATAGGAAAATGGCCTTAATTCCAAAAGTGCCTATGGAACCCGAAGGCAGTTCCAGAACTGCTCTCAAAATCTGAAAGTCTCCCCCTTCGCCAATATACTTGGATTTTGTCTCCATATTGTGGGACTTTTCATTGGTTTTGGAACAAGTGTTAGAACCTGACACTAGTTTAAGAACAACCTTCAAAACCTGAAAGTCTCAAATCTTAGCCATTTTTTTTCTTTCATTTGAACTTATTGGTAAGACATTGGGACAATTCTGTCAAAAAAACATCAACAAGACCTTGGTTGATGCTACCTTGCAAATTATTCGCCCGAAATACCCCATCAAAGTGACTCTCACTAATGGAAACCATCAGAGTAGCTAACACTATCAAAAGGCACAAAAACCTCACTTTTGATAATCCAAGCTATGTTGATGAGCCCTATTGGCTGGACCTTCTACCGATGACAACCTGAGTTCCTTGCCAGGCTTCAAAATCTGAAAATAATTCTTGAACAAGTATCGAAACCTGACACTAGTTCTGGAAGTACTTCTGAAACTCAAAATCCTGAAGAGAGATAAAACCATTTTCTTTTCCTTTCAATAAAAATTGGGACCCACCTTTGACTTAGTTCCAACCTAAGTTTCAGAACCCGACAATAGTTTCAAAACTTATTTTAAAACTCAAAAATCTCAAGACTTGGCCAATATATCTCTTTCTGGTAAACCCCTATCGATGATACTTCCTTGCTGCTCTGGCAATGACACTTTCCTTCATATTACCGCTCATTTGATCCCATCGAAATGACTCTCGCCGATGAAACCTATCGGCGAGACTTACACTACTGGCCCACAATATTTCATCATTCTCGATAATGTAAGCTACACTAATGAGAAAATTCATCAGTGTAACTTATCCCTCTTCTCCCCGATGCAACCTTACCATCCTCTTTACAACCAAACATGTCAACATAACCTTTGTCGATGCAACTCATCGTCCTATCTAACACTGTTGGTACACAAGATTTCATCATTTTTTACAATGTAAGCTATACTGATGGAATAGACTCATCGGTCTAACACATCCCTCTTCTCCTCGATGAAACCTTATCATCCTCTTCGCAACCAAACATGTTAGCATAACCTTCACCGATGCAAATCATCGACCTAGAAAACACTATCAGATGCTAAGACTTTTCCATTCCCGATAGTGATGGCTATACCAATGGAAATCATTAGCAAGACCTTGACCCGCTATACTTATATCTTCATTTGAAGCCCGAAGGATAATCTATTTGAATTTTCGGGGAATACTTCAACCAGTCTCGTCAAAATTGAGCCTTTTGATCCTACTGGAGCACTGTATGTTGATATCAGTGAAACATGACATATGTTATACTGATATACTTGATCTGAGGCTTTTACACTGATTATCTTTGTACATCTATTCAAGTTTTCTCACTAGAATAATGTGAAGGAAATATAATATGAGGATTTGATGGGTGATCAAAATGGTCAATATTTATAGCGACTCAAGGGGACACAAGCCTGCTATGTGCAAAGATCAGTAGTCTGGTAATCCATTGGGCATGGAGTCATTGAAGAACCAAGATCTGTAACTCTTATGTAACTGGACAAAACTTAAAAACTTGTTTTCTTAAGAAGAAAATAGTTATGCCCATGCACTTCTTTGAAAGATGAAAAGAACTAAACTAATATGTACAAAAATCTTAACTTTCTTTAAAAGAAAAGCTTAAGATGAATCCCATTAACTGGGATTGGAAGAACCTCACCATTGGGCCTAGATAGCTAAAAACCGTTTGCCTCTTTACAACTGGAAATAACATATGGGTCACTCCACATGGCATCAAACTCAGAGTGTCTTCCTTGTTTGTCTTTGTCTTCATCCCATATGAGAACAATGTCACCTTCTTCAAAGGCTCTAATAGTATCTTTCTTGTCAAAATTCTTCTTGACCTATTGTTGATGTTTTTAAAGTGTCCTCATGGATTGATTTCTGACCTCCTCAACCTCCATTACCTCATACATTCTGACTATCATGGCATCACCTTCACCTAGCTCCAACTAATGAGCTAACTCAAGAGAAGGCAATTCCAGTGAAAGAGGAAGCCTTGCTTCTCTCCCATATACCAGCATGAAGGGTGAATTTCCAATCACTCTCTTGGGTGTGATTTGGCCAACCCATAAGGTTCTTCTCATTTTAATATGCTAGGAACTCTGATTGTCTTCAATTGTTCTCTTGATAATCCTGATGAGATTCTTATTGGAGGACTCGGTTAGGTCATTACCTTGAGGGTAATAATTTGAAGAAGTCTTCAAATATACACAATGTTTTGTTTCCCATAAACTGATGTTGGCTCCAACAAAGGACTTAGCATTATCTGAAATGATAGTTGAAGGAGCACCAAATCTAGTTATGATTCCATCAAGAAATTTGACCACTGAAGTCTCTATGGCATCCTTCAAGGCTACTTCCTTTTTCCACCTTGTAAAATAATCTGTGGCTACCAAAATCCACTTGTGACCAGAGCTAGATGGTGGGTTGATTGGACAAATAAAATCCAAACCCCATTGAGTGAACGGTTGGTCAACCCGTATAGGATGAAGAGGAAGAGAAACCAATCTTTGTTTGCCTAAAAATAAAGCACATTTCTTACATCTTCTCATCCATTGATGAGAATCATTGAACAATGTTGTCCAATAGTAATCATCCCTCATTATTTTCATGGTGGTGACTCTTGTTGAAAATTGACCACCTGAAGGGCCATCATGAAACTCCTTTAACAACATGTTAGCCTGATTTTTGTTGATGCATCTTAGTAAGAATCCATTGAAATATTTTCCTAATAGTATATTATCAACCAAGGTGTAAGGAATAGGCTGTAATCTAAATTGTCTCCTTTTAGCTTTGTTCATACCTTGTTGATATCTTCCTTCTATAAAGAAGGTACTCATTTCATACAACCAATTATTCTGATTTCCATCCTCAGCTGCTTGCTTACCTTGTAATAAGAGGGCAGCCTCCATGGGTGTCTCAAAAGATGAGAACATTCGTTCACATTGGCCTTTTCCTCTCACTAGCTTGGTTATTTTTATTTATAATTCATATTCCGTGACTTTGGCAATCAATTCAGCCCTCTTTTCATTAATGTCTTTGTTTAAAAGAAAATCTTTCACATCAACATGTGGGACCACGAGTTGGATCTTGTTGTTGGATAGTAGATGCCTGAAATTTTTTAGAGCGCTTATGACAGAGAAATTGTATTTATACATAGCTATATCTACCTTCATATTATTTCATCCCCTCACTGAAGAAAGCAATGGGATGCTCCATATTTTATGAATTTAGTTGTGTTAGAACAACTGATATGCTAGATTCTCCTCCAAGAGTATAGAGGATAAAATATTTGTCAAAATTATGACTGACAGGGGAAGGAGTAGATGCAATTGTCATTTTAATCTCCTCAAAACTTTCATTTCCTGCCTTGGTCCATCTGAACTCCATGTTCTTCTTTAGCATGGTTGTAAGAGGTTTAATCATAGTAGCAAGGTTAGGAGTGAACCTTCTTACAAAATTGATCCTACCAAGGAAACTCTATAATACTTCCTTGTGAATAGGAATGGGAAGAGAAAGAATAACCTCTACTCTTTCTAGATCTATAGTCAATCCATCCTTTGATACAATGTGTCCTAAAATCTTTCCCTGATTAGTAGAAAACACACATTTGTTGGGATTTAAAGACACATCATATTCTCTGCATTTGATGAATACTTGCCTCAACTGATCAAAGTGATATGCTGCATGCTTAGAGTAAACAGTTATATCATAAAGATATATCAACACAAAATTTGTTAAGACACCTTTAAAGGTCATTTTCAATATCTTTTGGAACATAGCACCTGCATTAGTTAGCCTAAATGGAATTTTACAATAAGCATAGGTGCCTCATTTAGTGGTAAATTGATGCAGTCAAGGACAGAGAATCCCCAAAGGAGATGTAAAATCCTTGCAGCAATTATCAACACAGTGGAAAACAACAAGATACAAACAAGAACAACAAGTATTGCATCTGAACAACAAGTTTTATTACTCAAAATTTCTTTATACATGTCTAGTTATAAGGCCTTCCTGGTTTAGGCCAAGTACAAAGAAAACCTAATTAAAAACCTACTCATACCTATTCCTAGGTTTTCTTAAGTCCCAGAGAAATCTTCTAGCAGCTTCTCTTATACTCATCCCTTCCCTAGACTTCTTTCTCGCTACCCAAATGAGAACAAGCCCTAAATTTATACACAACCTCCAATAGGTTGACATCAACAAACTTTACACATCCCAAGAAGTGTTTTACACCTAGTCAGCCCAAACCCTAATTAAATACAACATTTAATTCATTTCTCAAGGACCTATCCAACAAACCAAGTTGGCCAGATCCACCTAGGAAATCATGTCATTCATCTGCAACGACTAGATCGACGACCAAAACCTTAATCAATTGACGGGTTAACTCCAAGAACTAGTGTCATGAAGAACAACAACAACCTGATAGAGAAATAACAGGATATATCAAACCATGCCTCCTCACAAAGCACTATCATAGAATTAGGCTCTACAAATAGAAAGAAACAAACCCTTTTTATCACTGCTGCCAAACATCTCCTCATTTCAACCAATCCTAGAATCTCAGAAGATTGTCTAGAACCAGAAACAATGTCTTACATCCAGTAACATAATCCATCATAAATCAAGCACAGTAACTCCAAATGAGTTTCTATTCTAGTAAAAATCTTCCTAATGACCCCATGAACATCATATCATGACCGCATCTTTTGAATATCAACAGAAATAAACTGAGACATCAAGCACACCAACTGGTGACAACTCACTAAGATCAGTTATCAGGAACACAATTGCCTGATAAAGAATCAACAGTATCTCAGAAACTACACCACCAAAAGAAGTGCTATCATAGACATAGAATCTATGAACAACAAGTAACAAACCCTCTTGACCAATCCTTTCCAAGATCTCAACAGATCGACTACTCGCAGGATCTTCCGAAAAATGTCTCAAACCATGAACTTCATCAACCCAAAAGGAAACAACTCCTAAATGAACAAGTTCTTCAAGAACCCAAGATGCTCCTGCATCATAAATTTTGTCTTGTATTGATTTATTCTTGGACTAATATCTGGTTATATCCTGAGTAACAGTCTAGAAAAGAAAACCATTCTGAACCACTAACCTTGGACAAAATTTGCTCCATGGAAGGAAGGGGATGATGGTCTTTACGGGAAGCCTTGTGAAGGTCTCTAAAGTCCAAACATAATATAATTTATCCACTCTTCTTACTTATAGGAACAATATTAGCTACCCAAGAAGAATGCTTAATAGGAAATATTATATTAGCCTCTATGAGCTTGGACAACTCTTTTCTCATTAATGGTTCAATCCTAGGACTGATTGGTCTCTGCTTTTGTCTAACTGATTTTGCATCAACACTTCACTCTATAGTATGTTGAGACAAACTTTCATCAAAACCCTTTAAGTCCTCATATGTCCAAGAAATAACATCATTGAATTCTTGACATAAATTAATAAAAAATTCTTGTTCAGTCTCAGAGCATACCTTTCCCAAATTAAGAGTCTTTCCATTAGCAATGGTGATGGGTCTATAGTCATCTTTCTTTGCAACCACGTTGAGTTCTTTGTTTCTTTCTTGATCATCAGAATTGAAGATACCCTCCAAGATGACCAAACCTTTAGATAGCTTATTAGAATTGAGCCTCATAATTTGATCTCCATATTGGCTCTGTAACCTAGACTGATTTTTAGCAGAGAATTATGCCTCATGTTGTAGAAAATTGACAATATATAAATCAGAGTACAAAACTTTCCAATAAGTACAGTTGTTTGGGATAGCATGCCTTACAAAAAGTATGATATGTTGTTCCTTGAAGTTTGCAACATGCTCTTATATGTCATAATGAGAACCAACTATTGCAAGTATATCAGCATGTTTGTTATGATTTCTCAGAACACTCTGAATGTTGAAAGCTTGAAAGGCCTTGTGTAGATCCTAAACTCGGTATTTGTATGATTTGAGAGGGTTGTTCTTCATAAAATTATAATTTCTAACTTGATTAACAACCAAATCTTTGTCTCCAAAGACTTGCAAAGACTCTATACCTCTTCTTTGAGAAAGTTGGAGACCTTGCATCAAGGCTTCCTACTCGGCTACATTGTTAGTGCAGTTGAATTGAAATCTATATGAAAAGTAGTATTTCTCCAAATTTGGGGAAAAAGAATTACACTAGCACTTGATCCATTTTTATTCCTTGAGCCATAAAAAAACATGCTCCATAATCCATTAGTAACTTCATGTTCCTTCATAAAATTGGGAATAGGAGCATCCTCCTCATGTATGAAATAGTGTCCAAGCCCTCTCTCTTGAACATTTGGTACTAGATCAAATTGAAAATCAATAGCCCATTCATCTAAAAGATAATAAGGGACCGCTCTTAAGAGAGTAGAAGATTCATGGACAAGGCATTCTTCTTCTTCTTCATGGAGTATGTAGATCATGTTTATAGGGCTAGGTGTGTAGGATTATATATGATTGAGAGCCAATGTCTCTACCTTTATGGAATCCTCTGTCCCATACCTAGTTCTGAAGAACATGTAGGACCAATCAGATGCAATATAGCCCCCTATCTTAGCAGTAAAGTCCCTTGAAAGATAAAGGGAAAAATGTGCAGGGAGGTCAATAACTGATATGTCATGTATGACAGTTCAACCAAGGCATGCATGCAAGGCGAGCTTGATATTCTTTAGTACTCCTACTATTTGGACATAAGTAACATCTAGTTGAACAACCCCTTTAGTAATAGGTTCATATTTAAAACCCAAAAGATCAACAAACTTATTGGGCATGACCAACCTACTAGCTCCAGAGTCTAGCATGCAATTGTGAACTAATTCATCTCCTATAATAAAAGAGATATAAAAAGGGGAAGGCTTGTCTTTCTTACTTTCATTTTATTCTCTCATAGGTTGCACAAAATATTTTGCTCCATTTAATGTTCCACTTGTTGTTTCACTTGTTGGTGCTGATCCCTTTTGACTCTTAATAGCCTTCAACTCCTCTTGCAATAAATCTAACTGTTGTGGAATTGAGAGGGCATCCCACATAGAAATATTGACATTAGTCTTCTTCATTTGATCTACAATATTTAGGGTAATGCTTTCTGATTTAGTAGGACCTTTAATAACAAAAAGGTCTAATTTTTGTATTGGAACATCATGAGGCTCCCTTGGTTGTTTGCTATTCTAATTAGCGTTCTGATCTTGTACTGGGGCAAAAGAACCATATAGTACACCTTTTTTGTAGAGGATGCAAAGACTGCTGAAGTTGAAGCTTGATTTGATGAAGGAGGTGAAACACTCTCTACCGCTCTCCTCTTACTTATAGTATTATGAGATATGCCATCATTACCATGATTGGAAAAAAGGCACTCCTTTGGATGATAATTCATAAGATAAAAATAGCTTTGTTGTTGAGGATGAAATCACACATTGGACTGATTTATATCATATTGTTGTCTTGACATTTTTGGTCCTTGTGTGGTTGTTGTTTGAGACAATTATGCCCTTTGAAAACCACACTGCTCATAAGAAAATTTCGAACTAGCACATCGCTCTTTCTCTTGAGAAAGATTATTTTGAGTAACAAGTGTCCTTACCGGGTTTGCATTTGGATTTGCGGGGACAACATTATTCCAAGGCTTATTTTGGCTCCATTAACCTTGTACTTGAATTTGTGTCCTATTAAACAAAGAGCCCTGTGTGAAGGGCTGATTAGGCCTACTACTTTGAGCTTGTTGTCTCTTTAGAGTCACCATTTTGTTACCAATACTCCACATTCCAAGATCTAAACCTTGTATCCTTTGTACTGCAGTCTCCAACATAGATTCAAGTTTACTATTCAAAGATGTAGAATCTTATGGAGAAGCAATAAGAGGATGACTTGTAGTTGTAATGGGAATAGGAGCCACTGTAGGTTGATCTATAGGCATATCTGGGAACAAAGTTATTGGGGATCATGGAGATAACTTTCCTCCTTGGATTAGGCAATTCTCTATTTGTATAGCTATGTCATAAGCAACCTGTAAAGTATCTCCCCCCATTGTTTGTAATGTGGTAGAAATATCACTATTAAAATCTCTAAGATGATGCAAGAAAGCATTACCAGGAGAAGGCTTTACTGAAGCAGGTATTTTGTCCCATGTCTTTCAGAATCTGTAGTTGAAATCTTTCATGAGCTTATGGGGTGCCCTTTTAATTATAGTTAGCTGCTCCAAAATTGATAGGTGACCACTTTTTTCTTTGAAATGCTTGCATAGTATTTCACCTAACTCGTCCCAATTATGAATAGAATTGGGGGCAAACCCCTATACCATTGCAAGGATTTTCCTTTTAAATATGAAACTAGTAGCCTAACAGCAACATTATCCTCTGTGATACCATGTATATTACAGATATTTGAAACTTCCTGAATATGTTCTATTGGGGAAATGGCAGTTTCACCAGTAAGGTTTGGCAAACTCTTAAACACAGATACTCGTATATAATTTCTTTGGGCTAATATGAGAGGACTCCCACCATTAAAGGTAGAAAAAACTTGATTCCTAGAAGCAACCATATAGAATATAGGTCTATTCAAATGAGCAGATGGTATCCTAGGTTGAGACCTATAAACAAGAGTAGAGAGAGATCTAGTTGGTATAAGTGTTTCTTCAATACTTTGAACTGGTGACAGAAAAAGTCTATTTTTCTCTTTCTAGAATTTCAAAATGGGAGTTGAACAAACTGAAAATTACGTATAGAAGATGCCCTTGTTTGTATCCTGGCCACGAATTGTGGCAATCTGGTCCTGAACTGAGATATAGAGATAGAGTCGCCAAGTACTTCAGTTTAAGACTCTTGAAGGCTTGAATGCTAAGAGCAATACTATCTCCTAAGCATAAAAGTTGAACTCCTTTGTTTGACACCAACAAATCAGCAGGTTCCTCTTGTAGCTTTAAATGAGTCTTGTCCCACCGGGCGTGCCAAAAATTGTTAACACAAAAGTATGCACCCTTGTCTAGATGGTGGTTAGCGAGCTAGAAAAAATTGTGAAACATGGAAACAACCTCCAAGTGTGGGACTTGACAAGTGAAGTTGAATCTCCAGAGAAGGTCGACTTCCTTTACAATCTAGATGCACTTAAAACTACTACTTTTAAGGAAAAGGGAGCAGGATTGCATGAAAGGGAAAATATGATACAACAGAATGAAAATGAATACTGTCTCTTCTTAGGACTACACTTCACAATAATAAAACCTCAAAAAATACACTAGTCTCAACTTTAATCTACTTCCTAAAGACTCGTATGCATATCAGAACTAATGAGATGCTACAAGGAAAATATATTCACTGCATAGAATTCACAAGCAAGGAAGATACAACATACAAACTTAAGAAACAAGAAAGAAACATTCAATACAACGCAAATAACATGCACTCAATACCAAAATGGAGAGAAGAGGTAAAAACATGAAATTTCATTAATGGAAATACAACTGCCAATGCATCAGAGAAGAACCCTTTACAAAATGTACAAAATTTTCCTTTATAGATTAGGCATAACTAAGAGTGAAATAATGAAGATCAAACCCTAACCAGGGTTAGGTTACAAAAAAGACCAGAAAAGATCAAAAGCAACCTGATCCCTGTGTGCAAGTTGTTCTCAAAAACAATAGGAAGAGGGGTGGAATGAATGTGCTAGTAGCATAAGAAGTGACATTTGTAATAACTATGGCCTCCAAAGTCTTCGTGATCTATCTCGTGACGTGTAGAAACTGGTCTCGAGAACCATATGGAGCAATGAATGAGCATGGAGGGGTGGTTGGGATCAAATTGAGACCCTGCTGAAAAATAATGGCGCTATTTGAAGGAAAAGGTAGTTGTGGACGAGTTGCAGGGGTAGATAAAAATGTTAATGCTAAAACCTCCAATCGGCAAGAGTCCCTCTGAAAAGATCCATTGTTATTGGAGCCAAAGAAAATTGTGACCATCGACAAGTGTTCCCCCGATAGTAGAACTCTCTCACTGAACATACCAATCCTACGAAAAATCCATTAAAGATCAACGAGACACCTGAGAAGTCTCACCGATGAGAACTGCTCCCCATCACGAAGAAGGATCACCATCGACATAACCTTGCTAAAGGAAACCATTGACATAGGTAACACTATCATATCTCATGATTTCCTCATTTCCGATGGTTATCGCGATACCAATGAACTTCATCGGCAACACCTCCGCTGATGGAAGATAACCCAGAAACCTTCTGAGCTTCCTGTACTAAAAAATCCATGGCAATAAAAATGTTCATCATCGGCATAACCTCCATGAAGCAGAGGCGTGGAATGAATGCGCTTGTAGCATAAGAAGTGACCTCTATAATAACTATGTCCTCCAAAGTTTTCATGATCTATCTCATGACGTGTAGAAATTGGTCTCGAGAACCATCTGTAGCAATGAATGAGCATGGAGCGATGGTTGGGATCAAATCAAAACCCTGCTGAAGAATAATGGCGCTATTTGAAGGAAAAGGAAGTTGTGGACGAGTTGTAGGGGAAGATAAAAATGTTATGCTAAAACCTCCAATCGGCAAGAGTCCCTCCAAAAAGATCTGTTGTTATTGGCGCCAAAGAAAACCGTGACCATCGACAAGTGTTCCCCCGATAGGAGAACTCTCTCACTGAACATACCAATCCTGTGAAAAATCCATTTAAGATCAACGAGACACCTGAGAAGTCTCACCGATGAGAACTACTCCCCAACACAAAGAAGGATCACCATCGACATAACCTTGCTGAAGGAAACCATCGACATAGGTAACACTATCAGATCTCATGATTTCCTCATTTCTGATGGTTATCGCTATACCAATAAAATTCATCGGCAACACCTCCACAGATGGAAGATACCCCAGAAACCTTTTGAGCTTCCTACATTGAAAAATCCTTGGCAATGAAAATGTTCATCATCAGCATAACCTCCATGAAGCTCTATCGATGAAATTGTGTTCCATATCAACCATCATAATTTGGCCTTAGTTCTGGTATAACTTGAAAAAAACCGTCGCTGACTTTTTCGTAGTTCCATACGTTCCTTTCGGTTCTGAAAAACCCTTAGGAACCATCAAATTCCTTTGTCCTTCACCAAAAGTGAGCCCCATTCCTCGTCTTTCATTGGTTATCATAAAATAGCCTTAGTTCTAGAAGTGCCTTTGGAACTCAAAGGCAGTTCTAGAACTACCCTCAAAACTGAAAAGTTTCCCCCTTCGTAGATACCCTTGGCTTTTTTCTCCATATTGTGAGACTTTTCATCGGTTTCAGAACAAGTGTCAAAACCTGACACTAGTTCCGGAACAACCTTCGAAACCCGAAAGTCTCTAAACTTAGCCACTTTTTTGCTTTCATTTGAACTTATCATCATGACACTGGGATAACTCCGCCGAAAAACATTAGCAAGACCTTTGTCGATGCTACCTTGCACATTATTGGCCCAAAAGACCCCATTGGAGTGACTCTTGCCGATGGAAACCATCAGAGTAGCTAACACTATCAGAAGGCACAAAATCCTCACTTCTTATAAGCCAAGCTATGTAGATGAAGGTTGTGCTCCATAAAGACAAAACTCCTTATCGGCGAGACCCTCACCGATGAAAACCATCAACAAGACTTACACTGTCATAACCCACAAAAATGACATTCCCGACAAAACAAGCTATAATGATCAACCCTATCGACCGAACCTCTACTGGTGACACACTGAGTTCCTTGCCAGGCTTCGAAATCTGAAAAGAGTTCCGAAACAGTATTGGAACCCGACACTAGTTCAAAAAGTAATTCTCAAACCCGAAATCCTAAAGAGAGATAAAACCCTTTGCTTTTCCTTTTGATAAAATGCAGGACCTTCCTTTGATGTGGTTCCAACCTAAGTGTCAGAACCCGACACTAGTTTCGAAACTGCTTCCAAAACTCAAAAATATCAAGACTTGGCCAATTTATCTCTTTCTGATGAACCCCTATCAGTGAGACTTCATTGTTGCTCTGGCAATGACACTTTCCTTCGTATTACCACTCGCTCGATCCCATCGAAATGACTCTCGCTAATGAAACCCATCAGCGAGACTTATACTATCAACCCTGAAGATTTCATCCTTCCCGATAATGTAAGCTACACCAATGAGAAAACTCATCAGTGGAACTCGTCCCTCTTCTCCCTGATGCAACCTTACCTTCCTCTTTGCAACCTAACATGTCGACATAACCTTTGTCGATGCAACTCATCGGCCTAGCTACACTGTTGGCGAGAAGGATTTCATCATTTTCAACAATGTAAGCTATACCAATGGAATAGTCTCATCGGTGAAACTCATCCATCTTCGCCCCGACACAACCTTACCATCCTCTCCGTAGCCAAACATGTCAACGTAACATTCACTGACACAACTCATCAGCCTAGCTAACACTATCATATGCTAAGACTTTTCCATTCCGAATGCTGATGGTTATACGGATGGAAACCGTCGGCAAGACCTTGATCTGTTATATCGATATTTGCATTTGAAGCCCGAAGGATAATCTGTTTGAATTTTGATCCCGCTGAAGCACTATATGTTGATATCCGTGAAACATGGGAGATGTTACAACGATATACTTGATCTGAAGCTTTTACACTGATTAGCTTTGTACATCTGTTCAAGTTTTCTCACTGGAACATTGTGAAGGAAATATGATCTGGGGATCTGATGGGTAACGAAAATGGTCAACAATTACTATTACGGTTAGAGTAGGGTTAGAATTATGGTTAGGGTTCAAATAACATTAAGGTTATAGTTAGTCATAGCATAATTACTATTAGGATTAGTGTGTGTATCAGTGTTAAATAAGTGTTAGTACAATTATCATTATGAATCAATGAAGGTTAGGGTTAGATTTTAATTAGAGTATAATTAAGGTTCAATTAGGGTTAGGGATATTATTAGAGATAAGTTAGGTTTAACTTAGGGTTATAATTACTATTAGAGTTACATTTAATGATATGCTTTTATGATAAATTATAGTTTAATTAGGTTTGGATTGTATTAGGTTTAAGTTTTAATTAGGGATAGTATTATGGTTAGGGTTCAATTATTATTAAGGTTGGTATAAGGGTTAGTGTTAAAGTAAGGCAAGGGTACACTTACATTGCAATTCAATAGGCCTTTGTTAGGTTTAAAATTAATTACTTTTAGGGTTCAATTATAGTTTAACTAGTTTTCAATATAATCAAGGTTATAATTATAAGATAACACATATAGTTAGGGTTAGGTTTAGGTTTTTAATAGGGTTAGAATAGGATTTAAATATCATTAAGATTACTTCTAGGATTAGGTTAAGGTTAGGGTTCAATTAGCTTTGACATTAGGGTTTGGGTTTAATATGGTTAGTGTTATTATCATTGAGGATTGCAATTACAGTTATTGTTTAGGTAGAATTAGGGTTATGGATAGGGTTAAAAATCAATTAGGGTTAAGGTTAGTAATAAGGTTAGAGTTAGTGTTAGTCTTAAACTAGAATTAGGGTACTAATATGGCTTTGGTCCAATTAGAGTTAAGATTGGAGCTCAATAAGAGTTCAATTCAGATTCAATTAGGGTTAAGATTACAATTAGCAATAGTGTTTCAATAGAGTTATAGTTTAGATTAGGTTTAGGGCTAGCATAAGTAACATATTAGTGTTAACATTAAGGGCTAGTTAGATCTAGGGTAAGCATTAGAGTTGTGATACGATCAGGATTATTGTGGTTAGGTTGTAATTAGGATTATGATTGTTATGTGACCTTTTCTCCAAGAGAAGATGGAGTTATGAAATTACCCTTTTAAAATTCAAGAGACTGATAAAAATAAAGGATATTATAATCCTTTTGTTTTAAAGAAAGATTACTAAAGAATGTTTATGAAAACTCTCTCAAAAGAGAGGAATAACAAACACATATATTTGATAATATGTAATGTATGATTGAGAGATATCCTTCTCGAGGCACCTATTCTTTTATGTGAGAAATTTATTAAAAGATAGGCACCTCAAGAAGGATATCTATTTGTGTATATTTAATATATATGTTAGCAGCACTAGCGGTGCAACACAAAAAATAAATAAATTATATTGTAATATATAGTATTATATTATTACATTACTAAATATAACATTGTTAATATGAATAGGATAAATGTAATTTTATAATTAATATTTAATAATAGTTATAATATTATATTTAATGATATTAGTATTGTTTAGGGTTAATATTGGGGTTAGAGATAGATATGTGTTTCAAGGTAGGATAATGATTGAGTTTAGGTTCAGTATTAGGGCTAGGGTTATAGTTGGAGATATGATTACAATTAGGGTGACAGTTCAATATATAATTATGTTAAGAACATTAATGAATTTGAGTTAGGTTCAGATGACGATTAGGTTTACATTTAAGGTTAGGGTTATAGGATTAGGTTAGGATTATTATTTTAGGTCATTGTTTCAATTAATATGATTAACGTTATCATTAGGTTAGGATAATAATTATGATTATTGTTTAGATAAAATCAAGGTTATGATCAAGGTTAAAGATAAACTAAGGTTATGGTTAGTAATAAACTAGGGTTAGGGTTAGGGTTAGTCTTAAATTAGGTTTAGTTTACTAATATGGATATGGTTCAATTAGAGTAAGGATTGGAGCTCAATAAGAGTTTGATAAAAGTTCACTTAGGGTTGAAATTACAATTAGGAATAGGGTTCAATTATAGTTACAATTTATATAGTTTAAAATTAGCATAAGCAATATATTAGGGTTAAGATTAAGATCTAATTAGGGCTAGGGTCAGTATTAGAGATCATACAAATAAGGTTATTGCAATTAGGGTGTAATTAGGGTTATGATTATTATGTGACTTTTTCCCCAAGATAGGATAAAGTTTTTTATTAAGTTCAACAACCTTACACAACCGCAACCAAAAGGCATTAAGAGATCAACAAAACAATAATAAATGTGTTGGTTATTAAAAGTGAAGGATTTACAATAAGGTCAAGAACAAACCATTAACAACACACTAGCAACACAACTAGTAACCCACATCAAGAGTGGGAAGCCGACTCACTCACAACAATGGGAGGAGAATGAGAGAGAGAGTGATTCTTCCTTCGTCGACAGCCAAACGTCCAAGCAACACTATCACTAGGGTCCCCACCACACCATAGTGGAAATCCCATTGTAGCACACTCGACACTAGGAACAACGTCCTGGCAAGACTATACATCAACTGCCAAAGGCTAGAGCATATTAGGAGCAATAGTCGAAGAAGGGTCTGTGCGGCGAGAAGGGACCACACCAATAGCGAGAGGTGAAGTCAGATGCACCAGATCAAAGTAGTTCAATTCAATAGGAGCGTCACCCTAGGGGGTAATCATCAACCTATGATGAGTCCTTAGAGGTAGAATCAGAGGGAGAATTAGAAGCTCAAATGGTCAAATGATCATCATTTGCATACTCCTACCAAGTGGTAGCACCTTTACGATGCAAAAGAAAATAGTATGTAGCCAAATGGTCAATTATGAAGCATCGTCGACATCGGAAGGGGAGGCCCTCATAACCCAACGATTGAGTCAAAGGCCTATTCCCAACCATGAGCACCACATCCCTCAGAAGTGGTGTGGAGATATCCATGTCAACCAAAATGCAAGCAAAAGTAGAACAACCCAACAAAGTCTTGGCCTCATCCACCTTCAAGAAAGGGCCAATAAAGTTTTTGATGGCCTCAAAACAAGAAATCTCCTAAAAATGGAGTGTAAGATTGGGGAAACGAACCCACACTGAACAATTCAGTAAGAGGGTTGAAGGAGACTATCTAGGGTTTGATTGAAAGAGAGTGGTTCCCCCAAACCAACGACTTGCTCAACACCAAATCACGGTCTTCAGAAGAAGAAAATGCAACAATAAAAGACCCCTTTGCACAAGGGAAAAACTCAATGTTACCAAAGACTAAGGATCGCCAAGAACTTGTTACACAACAATGCAAATTTGAAAGAGGTCAGAGACCAGTGAATCTATAGACCAACCCTCGACATTGGTAGAAATCTACATTATCCACCACATTCGGGCCATACACCACCATAGGGGAGGTCTTGGTACATGCAATGGGTTGAGCTTTCACCTTTGGAGGAATAGTAAAAACAAATTTGGCAATATGGGTATAGCTCCGTCCACCACCAACAACAATTTTTTTGGGGGACGAGCCCATCCTTAACAACCCCAGAAGAGGAACTCAACCTCTAGCTCCAAGTTCAACAATCTCTACACCCACATTTAGCAGTGAGGAAGCACACACCATTCCAGGTAGGGCAGAGAGCCTAGCCCCCACCAAAGCATCCATTGTAGGGGCAGTGAAATCCCCATTCACGTAGAAATGAATTGTTTGGGCAGGCAGAGCAGTTGGAGAAATTTTCAATAAACAATTATTAATTCAAGTATGTTTGAAAATAGATAGGATAAGGTTATGGAATAACCCTTGTAGAATTAGAAAGGGAGATAAAAATAAAGAATATTATATCATTGGTATAAAGAAGATAAATAAAGAATGTTTATGAAAACTCTCTTAAAAAAGAGTAATAATTGTATTTATTAAAGGGTAATGAAAAGGTGATCTTTTCGAAAGGGTGTGATGGTTTGTAAACCACCCCTTATAAGGTTACTATGTGAAATTTGGAAAAGAGCATGGAGATCACTCATTGAAGAATGTGACTTGGTGTGTCGTGGGAATTCGGAGAAGGGGCACATGTGTCCAACTCGAAGTACAATGTACACCCAAGAGTGTTCTAGCCAAGGCTATGTTATTTATGTCACGAGGCACATTGGGTTTTGTGTAAAAATTAGTTTCTTTTGTAGGTGTTATAGCCCTAAAGGATCCAAGACCACTAAAATCTTCTTAGATTGAGAAAGATTGTTCCCAGTGCTCAAGATTAAGATAAGTATTGAAGATCCCTTGATATTGAGAACATAATTTGATGATAATATGATTGCGTTATTTAATTTATCATGCTCAATATTTCCTTCAGAGTTATTATAAATAATCAGATGTATGATATGCATTGTTATTTATGTCTATTTCAGATAACAATATATATTACAAATTATATTTTTTATAGACTGCAAGAATCGGGTATAACACCCCCTATAAACTGCAGTGCACCAAATAAACTTTTACACAATACTTGTGACCTTGTTCTTTACCACAGGAAGCTCTCACCAATCGAGCTAAGCCACAAAACCCTATATTGCAAATTATGTTCTCTAATAATAATTAATCTATTAATTTCGTTGCACTTATGTAGTTAACTCTAGGATAAAAGTGACCTTATAACGATTAGGCTTAAAGTTTAATTATAATTTAATTAGTTAGAGATTAGGGTCAAGGTTAGGGCGATGTCCAATCAAGTTTAGGGTTATTACTAAGGTAAAGGCTCATTAAACATAGAAAACAATTCAGAGGTAGGGCTATGGTTAAGGCTAAGGTTAGGATTAAAACTAAAGTTTTGTTCATCCCTAATCCAAAATTTAATTCTAATCCTAATCATATATCTATCTCCAATCCTAACCCTAACCTATCCCTAATCTCTACCCTAGCCCTATCCTTATTTTTAATTCTAAAATTTTACTATTACTAAACTTTAAAATAATATTATTATAAATCAATAATATTATACTATTAATATAAACTAACATTATTAAAATAAAAATAAAAATAATATTATTATAATTTAATAACGCTTTTTTTTTATAGGTTATAATTTAATAATGTTATTAATATTAAATAATATTATAAAATATTTAATATTTTAATAAAAAATTATCATTTCAGATTGGTTGCACTCATTAAATTAAAATGCAAAAGTGTTTACATCAGATCATGGTTATAAACCACTAGAGACCATTACCAAGCTCCAACAACACAACAACAAATAACTAAACAAACATAATACCACCTCCCAGCTCACAAAGCAAGATGCTCCTATACTAATTCTTACTAACCTTATAAGCTATGCACCAAACAACTGTCGTCCCCAAAAGAAATATCTCCCCTGAAAGAGAATCGAAATATGGGAGAAAACATAAAGCTGAAAAACTAGACATTTGCTCCCTTTTTGGAATGGGAGTGATGCTTGTGTTTAGACCTTTGCTTCACTTTACACATGGGAGCCAAGATGCATGTTGAAAACGGCCTCATTTTTCTCTTTTTCTTTGCACTAACCAAAAACCTCCTTGTGCCTCACCCACAGCCTCTCACCTACATTTCCTGAGAAAATTACCCAATCTTGAGGAGGCAGAATTCTTGAAGTCTCTCATCTCAACCTTCCCCTCAACAAGAAATGAAGCGGCCTTAACATTGTTCCTCCCACTAGGAGGAAGGGCCTCGGAGGAATTGTCAAACTCCATGAATTTAGACGCTCGGCCTAAGTGGTAGTTGATCATCAATAGCAAATAAAGCATCCAATTCTTGGCTAACATTTGAATTTGCATAAGATTGTATAAATAAAAACTTGCTATATAATTAACACCATTGCCATTAACTACACCATTCACTAATACTGCTTGGACATTAATTTTAAATTGAGATCAGCGCCTTTTGCATATGTGACAAGCTTTTTGACTGATTGAATATTCCAAAACAGTACTCTATAATTTGGAGAATTTGTTCACACAATCCAATAGCAATAAGGATTAATAGATTATTTATATTTATTGGAAAAAATAGTTAACTGCGCATTTTGATAATTCTGATCAACCTTGTTTAACTTTTCATTTTGTTTGGTTGAAGACTAAATAAAAAATTGCATCCAACAGATGTATAAGTAACCTACCTCCAGCTAGAACCAATGAAGTAAAAACACAAAGTTAATAAAAAAAGCTAAAGTATATATATATATATATAATTCCAGAAGGAACCAGTAAAGTAAAAAAACGAAGTCAATAAAAAAAACTCAAGGAAACAATGAACTTCTCAAGCTAAATCCTCGTGTTTGTGTTTATATATATATATATATATAATTCCAGAAGTTGGCATATGCCTTCCAGATGGACTCTTTAGATGCCATAGCCCAGGTCATCTGTGCATTACATTAAAAGTTAAGAAATGAAGGAAGATTTGACAATTTGGAAAAGGAAAACAAAACACCCAAATAATAGCGTAGAGATAAGATTTGGGTACTCGGTAATGGTAGTATAAAATAAAATAATCAGACTAAAAAAATGAATAAGCAAGACTAGTCCACTGTCTGCTGCAGTGACTTCTACCCTAGACTTCCAAAGATATGCCAATTCTATTTAGAGGGTATTATGAATCACTAAAATGTTTTATAACTTTGTTCAAGTGCTACAAACACATCTCACTACAAGTGTTATGCTCATATTCTGTCTTATTGCTTGAGTCACCCCAAACAAATTGCTAGTAACACAAAGTAGATGTTACAAAGTTCTTTTGGCCTAAACGTAGTGTCAAAACAAGCTTCAATACAGACCTTCCAACATATAGAGAAAAGAAACTCTGAGCTTTCAATGCAAAAAAACCACGAAATGACCAGAAAATGCATTAGAGCCAGCAACCAACAATGAAACAACTATATAAAACAACAGCTACAACCACAGGACTAAAACACATAGGCAACATATAAAATGGGGAAAGAACAAATGGCATAGGACAGACTGCCCAAACAAAGTGTCAGAAAGCTTGAAACCACAGAGCTCTCTTACACTAACAAAATATGTCCTAATGTACAAACTACAAAGTACGTCAAAGGGGTTAACAAGTACTGCAAGATACAACAGAAGTGTCAAAGAAAGGAACTCTATAGATTCTCTTCAGTGTGAAGCTGTATAAATTGCAAGTTAACATTTTCAACATCTACAAACATTTTTCCTTCTCTAAGCATCTCAAGCAATGCCATTTCTAATGTGTACAAGTAAAGAACTAACATTCCAGTTGAGCCTGATAATCCTACCGAATATTTCATGTCAAAACTATTCTATGACATGATTCAATTAGTATGTTTACAAAGTAGCAAAAAACTATGAATTAACTGGTCGACCATTTAATTTTGGAAAGGGATCTTGCTTGCTGAGAACCACTACTTTACTCTTGTGAGAGAAATAGCCTTTCATCAAATTCTTGTGAATCAGGATAGCCATTATACATTCAACCTGCAAAGTAAAATATATGAATTATAATAAATACAGAAGGTCAACAGTACAAACAAAAAATGAAGTGTAAGAGAAAACCTCTTCAACATCCATGTCGATTTCTAGCCATTTTAAGGCTTTAACAATGATATCCATTTTCACTTGGTGTGCCTTGCTTGGATCTTTCTGCTTTTGAATGATGTATCTGCAAACTTTTAAGCTTAGTAGACACCACTTTCCAGGGCATAATATTTTAAAAAACATTATAATGCCTTCTGAAATTAGCAGCAAAAACTCACATTTTTTTAATCAACCTCTGATAGACTTGCAATTCCAACTTCTCTAGAACAAGATATACTCCTGAACGCAAGAACCTACAAAAATCATACTTGTCATACAGTTATATAGCCATTCATAAAAGCTTATGGCTAACAAATCTCAGATCATTGTTTATAGAGACATAAAACTAACACAGACTCCAGTTTAAGGTACTAATCACTGAACTATCTCTCAGGGATATAAAATATGATTATTGAACCCTTACTGGTCCTCATGATCCTGAAGTGCATGTCGTAGCAGTCTTAGATCACCTGTGCGCAAAGCTCGCACGACATCGATATACTACATTCAAAGAAAACAAAAAAGATAAAGAAAGTCATTTTAGGAAGATAAGTTCCAATTGAGACTCAAGTCATAGATCTTACAATGCTTATTACAACCAAATATAATATCCATTTCACTTTGTCCATGTACAATGCACTCACTTCAAAAGCTAGTTATTAGAAGGAAATGAAGTATAAGAACCACATAATCTCCTAGATGAAGTTCCTGCATACAGATTTCACATTCTTGTGCAATAATGATGCTTTAGCTTTAATTTTTTATTTACGCATTTTCTCAATAATATCCATTTTCTTGAGAAACAAACTTACTTCCATTTTCTCAAGAAACAAACTTACTTTCATTTTCTCAAAAAAGCATTTACAGAAAGAACACCAAGCTGCTACAATCGCACCTCAATATAAGCTGAGGGAAGAAAACAGTTTCCATTTGTCAATGAAGAGAAACAAAGAAATAAGAACAGTATCAGGTGACTGGTAGTATCCAGGGTAACAGGCATACACAAAGTCTTAAGCCATACATGTGACACTTTGCATTGCTTTCATGAGGTGTTGATGGTCATGGCCATCTCTTTGTTAGTCAGAATATGTCTTAGCATTTGAAATTCATTATTACTAATTTACCCTGAACTGCACATCTTTTGAAGGCTCTTTTGTTTAAAGCATAGTTTAGGATGTTAAATTTGATCAGATTTAGAGGTTATAGTATTTTAAATCTTAATCACTGCTTTCAGATGTATATACTGATTCTTTATGATATGTTGTTCACAATATGCCAATAATTTTACTTGGATATAAATTAATATAAATGCTGTTAATATTATGGCCTTTATGGTCAAGATCAACGCTTATTTATGGAGTAAATAGGACAAAATTAAGGAAATAATAATATAATATATTAAAATTTTGCTAATATATTTATTATTATTATTACTAATTACCCTTTGTCAAAATGAATGAATGAATTAATATATATAAAGAGATAAAGTGTGATTTTGTAATAATAAATAATAAGCATTTATTATTTATTTATTATAAAATAATAAGCCTCTTGGGTGGCCCAAGTCGGCTGACTCCTAGGAGAAGAGTTAAGCACTTCAAATCTCATATATATACGTTTTCGATCCAAGAGGAGAGATCACCAAAAACATAACGTGTTTTCCTCTCCTTCAAGAATCGAAATCATCCATTGTGCAACTTGGAGCAACGAATTCCATCATGTATTATAGGATTGAATTCATCCTCTTGCTGGAGCGAAATCCTGCCATTAATGAGCGAACTTTAGTCAGCGATTTCATCAATGAGCAAACAATTGGATCAGCGAATTCATGGTGCAAACTGGAAATACGATTTACATCAGATCTAAAGTATATATAATTGGTGCAATTATTCCAGCATATAGATGTGGAAGAACTCAAGTAAAAATTCAGGACTGCATATCAAGTGCAGATTGGTTGCAGTTATAATTGCAGATCGTAAGACACACATAGTGCTGGTTGCTGTCACCTTGGATCTAAGTTGAAAGAAGCCCTAGGGGGGCTAATTGGCACATACATTGGAAAGGTTGAAGGCGTAATCAAAGTCTGATTTCCGGGTACTATCTTTCCTCCCTTGTGATTTCTTATATCATATGCTGTGCTTAGTTTTGTTAGATTTCTATAGATTGATATATTCCTTGCTAGAATCTGAAATATATTAACATGGTATCAAAGCCTAGGTTGAATAAAAGATCCATTTCAGATTTAGGAATTCAGTCTAACTCTTTCAAAGCTAAGAATGGCAAACTTGGGTTTGGCCGATATTTGACTTTTATGAGGGTTTTGATTAGTAATAACCTCGATTGTGAAGGTTGGCATCATCTTAAAATTAAGATTTGAAATTTGAACATGCAAATGGTTTTGATGTTTTCATTGGTTGTGAAACCACCTCATGATTGGTTAAGGAGACAAGAGGGATTAGATCTCAAGGTTGTATCAATCCAATCATATATATTTGGAAGGACCAAATCACTCTAAATTATCCGATTGACAAGGTACAAACTAACCCTCTCTTAACTGATTGATAGAAGCTTACATTGAGAGGGAGTCTAATCTTTTGGTAAAATCTAAGCTTCAGAAGAAGAAGTTAAGGAGTGGATCATCTTGAGTAACACAGGCCCCAGAGATCATAACCTGGTGTGGCATAAGACATTCATGGATAAATTATTTGAGTATACTATGAGTTTCCATGACAGGAACTGTATACTGGATACATGGGTTGGAGAGACCTACTTGGGGGATGGCATAAGGAGTTTTAATCATGGGCTCACTTGGTTTTGTAACTCTGTCCTTTTGCATTTTGAGTAGATCTTACTCCATGAGCATGGCTGACTAACATAGCTGGTTATTAGCATGCCTTATCTTAACATATTTCTGTTATATTATGAGAACACATCTTATTGCTGATTAAGGATAGCTGATTAGTTAACACATTTGTATGTATGAGGAGTATACTTTACAGCATACCTTAGGTTATATGTTATATCTAATGCTGTTATGGGAACATACACAGCTGATTGTTAGTATAACTGAGAAACTGGTTTTACATTGATATATAGGTGCATACATTATATATTGGTGGATGAATGTATGATTGACATGTTACTGTTATACATACCCTGACCATTAGCTGATTACCTTCATGTATGTTAAGGAAACATACTTTATATTGCTTTGGCATATTCTTGTTATGGGAGCATACTTTACATTGGCATATGTTGTGTATGTCACAGTTGGCATGTTTTATGTATGTGAAGATACCTTTGTTGTATGCATGGGAGCATATTCTATATGGATATATGTTATCCTTTACTTTGCACATGCTATGTTTTGCTTTATGTATTCATGATAAAATGCTTATGTACATGTGTGAATACATTTCTTTATAGTGGAACTATATTGCATCTTGTTCTATGTGTGATCTCATTTATTTTACTTGATTACATGTATGAACAAATTTGGTTACTCTTATGCTTATGTGGATTCATAAGATAAGATTTATATGGTTACCCCTATACTTATTACTCTTATGCTTATGGCTAAGATTTTTCTTGGATA
>MU225441.1:1666568-1702792 GCA_018584345.1 Thuja plicata
ATAAACTGAATCTCCAGAATGGAATCCCAACGCTGGCTCCACAATCTGACCCCTCTGAACACCCGATTAGCTTGCGAGGGTCGCCAAACCAAGCTAATCCCAAAGTCTGAAAAACAGGGACATTACACGTAAGACACACATAGTGCTAGTTGCTGTCACCTTGGATCTAAGTTGAAAGAAGCCCTAGGTGGGCTAATTGGCACATACTTGGAAAGGTTGAAGGCATAATCAAAGTCTAATTTCTGGGTACTATCTTTCCTCCCTTGTGATTTCTTATATCATATCCTATGCTTAGTTTTGTTAGATTTCTATAGATTGATATATTCCTTGCTAGAATTTGAAATATATTAACAATGCCACATGAATATATATCGATCTACTAAGATCTTAATATGAATATCAATGAGATGATGCTTAGATATAATGAGAATGCAATACTGATCTGAACTTTATATATAATGCCACCGATATACTTAATGTATATATTGCTATGTCATGCTTAGCACTTATAGATTTTTGTACTCCACAAGATACTTTGATCGATCATCATATATACAATAATGTAGACATGTCTCCCATAGGGACATGTCTCTACGTGAGACATGTCTTATTACTGATCATTAACTAATCTCAATCAATATACAAATTGATGTGTTTGCTGATAATCGATACTTATTATCGATTCATATTATTAATGCCAAAGTCAATACACATTATCGATTCACATAATAGTCAATGCAAGGTCGATATTAAATATCGGTACCATAGTATGCTCAATACATATTATCGAAAGCATAGTATGATATCAATATTTATTATCGATACTCAGCAATGTGAATGTCGATATCCAATATTTATACATAGCACAATTAATATCAATGTTATGATTAATATTAACAGCATTATTAATATCAACAATATGATTAATAATTGTTATATCAAACTCAATCATGTAAATGTGTATTTAATAAAATACATATACAATATTAAATATATATATACATGATTGTTGATTTACTAATTATTAATCATGTATTGTAATAACCATAATCATAGCAGTGTACAGAAGAAGGATAGTAATCAAATACTCAAGGCCGATAGGCCACTTATGCATTTGATTTCATCGATAGGATTAATCCGACCAAAGCTACAATTCATCAACACTCCCTCTTAGCTAGGGAGGATGATTACTATCCTGATGTAAACGCAATAGATCCATATATTGCGTGGGAGAAATATCACCTCAATGTGATATCAAGAGTTATGGCATATCCACAGATATCAGGTCTCATGATATCCACCATAAATGATATTACCTTACGGTGATACCAGGAGTAATAGCATGTCCACGAATATCAAGTCACATGATATTCACCATACTCACAATATCTATTATGGTATGTGCATAAGCATTAAGTCATGTGATGCCTACCATAAGGATATCTGCTCATGGCATATCCACGAATATTATGTCACATAATACCCACCATGAAATATCTCAGTCATTTAACTCATTGTGGTTATACGCCACTCAGTTAATATCACTTAAGAGATATAAACTATCATGACATGTCCACGGATATCAAGTCACATGATATCCATCATGATAGTAAGGTTTAACTAGTGTACAGTTGTCACCTTACAACAGTAACCAGAAGTACAAGTGTACATCATTGAAAGATCGTCACCTTTCAAGATGTTCACAGGGGCCCATGAAGTCATGTAATCACACACGACAAAAATAGTTTACATATTAAACATCTTTTAAATATATTAGCACAATACATTTAGTTTGTTGAGACTCAATCTCAAATAAAATTACATTTCTACCATACCAAGCTTACCTCTAAAGTATTCCACCTTTGTTTTGGAGAGAGGCTTGGTGAGAATGTTTGTTGCTTGTTCATCTGTACTAATATATCTCAACTCGATAACATTTCTCTCCACCATGTCTCTAACATAATGGTAAGGGATTTCAATGTGCTTTGATCTGTCATGGAACACTGGATTCACTGAAAGCTTTATACAACTCTGGTTATCACAGTGAATGATCGTGGGATCCAAAGATTGTCCAAACAATCCTACAAGAAGTTTTTTTAACCACACGGCTTCTCGAGCTCCCATAGATGTTGCAATGTACTTGGCTTCGGTGAAACTCTGTGCAACTGAAGATTGCTTTCTGCTAAATTAGGAAATCATGGCTGATCCTAAGCTAAAGCAACACTCTGAAGTACTTTTACGATCAACTACACTTCCAGCCTAATATGAGTCAGTATATCCATGTAGATTTAATTCTACATTATTATATCTTAAACCATATCCAATTGTGCCATGCAGGTATCTCAGAATATGTTTTGTTGCAACTCAATGTAATTGTCTTGGTTCACACATGAACTGACTGAGTGCATTCGTTGCATAACAAATATCTGGTCTAGTGTTGATCAGGTACATCAAGAACCCAATCATCTGCCGGTAAAGAGTGGAATCTGCTATTTCTGAGCTTGTTGCCGCTTCTTTTAACTTATGTAAATTTGTCTCCATGGGTGTAGACACTGGTTTACAGTCTATCATTCCGAACCTTTTAAAAATGCCAATAGTGTATTTTCCTTGATTTAGGATAATACCGTAAGCCTGCTACCATACTTCTAAACCAAGAAAATAGTGTAGAAGACCCAAGTCCTTCATGTCAAATTCAGATGCTAGGTCTTGTTTACACTTGGTGATGAGAAGGTCTTCTCCTATAATCAATGAGTCATCAACATAAAGAATGAGAATCAACATGTCACCATTTATTACTTTGAAGTAAAGGTTCGGATCTGCATTATTCTTGGAGAAACCTAATCCTGGAAGATAGTTGTCTATCCTCTCATACCAGGCTCGAGGAGCCTGTTTAAGACTATATAAAGCCTTCTTTAATTTGCAAACATAAGAACCATTACCATGTACCACAAATCCTTCAAGTTGCTCTAGGTACACTTCCTCTTCTACTATGCCATTAAGAAAAGAAGTCTTCACATCCATTTGGTGAATCTTCCATCCCTTTGAAGCGGCAATAGCAATCACAGCCCTGACGGAGGTATATCGAACAACTGGAGCAAATGTTTCTTCATAATCAATTCCTCCTTTTGGGAAAAGCCTCTGGCAACAAACCTTGCTTTATATTTTTCAATGCTCCCATTTGTAGCATGTTTGATTTTGAAGAGCCATTTAGATGAAACTACCGATTTGTCTTTTGGTCTAGGTACAATGTTTGAGATAGCGTTCTTAAGTATAGATTGGTATTCTACTGTCATGGCATCTTTCCAAACTTGATGTTTGAAAGCTTCCTCAACGCTAGAAGGTTCTGATTTGATGATTTCACTCATAAGTGCAACATAACTGGAATATTTATTAGGTCTCTTGCTTTCGTTAAGGTTCCTTTTGGAGCTGCATAATTTTCAGCCTCTTAAATCATTTTCCTCGCCCATAGACGTCTTTTACGATTTACAGTAGTCTCTCTAGGCTCATCTACAGAATCCATAGGTTCATTGTGAGTATTATCTTCTACAGGTTCATGGGTCTCCCTCTGAATCTCAGAAGTGTGATCCTCTTCCATATTTTGAGGAGACTCGTCATCTATTTCATTAATGTCTTTAGATCTTTTGAATGTAACATCTTCTTCAAAGATTACATCCCTGCTTAGCTCAATTAATTTTTGTCCAGGGATATACATTCTATAGGCTTTAGATGTTTCACTGTAGCCAACAAATATTACCTTTTTCCCTAAGGGTCCTAGTTTAGATCTCTTCTCTTTGGGTATGTGGATGTAAACAAGACAACCAAAGATTCTAAAATGACTTATGTCAGGTTTTATCCCTGTAAATGCTTCTTCAGGGGTTTTGTTATCTAGAAGGGAGTGAGGACATCTATTTTGAATGTAAACAACAGTACTAGAGGCTTCAGCCCAGAAGGAGGTATGAAGGTTTTGGTCATGCATCATAGCTTTGGCTGCGTCTACAATAGTCCTATTTTTCCTTTCTGCCACCCCATTTTGTTGAGGGTTGTAAGGAACTGTAAACTCCCTCTTAATCCCGACATTGTCACAAAAGTCTTTGAAGTTATCAGAAATATATTCCCCCCCATTATTTGATCTTAGGGTTTTGATTCTTTTGCCTGACATATTCTCTACTAGAGCCTTGAAATCCTTAAACCTTATAAGGACTTCATTAGACTCTTTACATTTTAATGTGTATATCCATGTTTTCCTATAGTCATCTACAAAAATAACAGTACAAAATCCTCCTAAAGAGGTTACTATCATAGGTTCACATAAATCAAAATGAATGAGTTCTAATACATTTTTAGTTCTACTTTCACTACAATGAAAGGTGCCCTTAATGTTCTTTCCTAAGGCACACCCTTTGCAAGTTCCTTCATGATCTTGTTTTAGTTTAGGTAAGCCTATCACAATTTTCTCTAATGAAGGCAACGCACGAAAGTGAAGATGCCCTAATCTTCTATGCCAAATCTCACTTGTAGTAGAAGATTCATGAATTAAGGCTTGGGTAGTAGAAGTGCAAAGATTGTATACGCATCCATGTCGAATTCCTATGGTGTGAGCTTTCTTTATATTTGAGTCCTTAGGCCATGCTAGAACTTTACCATCCATGAAAGTAATTCGATATCCTGTCTTCAAGGGCACAAATGGAAACCAAATTACGCTTGATACCTGGTACAAACAATACGCCTGTCAATTGAAGAGAGATGCCTGATTTTAGTTGAATTGTGCAAGTACCGATTCCTTTCATAGGGTAGTTGGAATCATCCCCAATGGTAACTTTCTTATCTGAATTTTCCACTAGGCTATCTAGATGTTGTCTAAATCCTGTTATATGACGAGATGCTCCACTGTCTATGACCCAAGTATTAATGTTGGTAGATACTTGGCTTGATAGGGCTGAATAAAATACAAGTCTTTCAGAGTCCTTGTCCGAGCTCGTCTTACTAACTTCAGCTAGGGAGGCTTGAGGCTTAGGCCTATCCGGACACTTCATCGCAAGGTGACCATATTTGTCACACCTAAAGCATTGTACTTTAGACATGTCCCTCCTCTTGAATGAGCGTTTTCCATGGGAGTCCTTTCCTTTGTTTCGTTTGAAGTTGCCTTTCTTCCCTTTCTTGTGAGAATTAGAATTTAAGGCTTAAATCTCTTCATTAGAGGTGTTTAAACCAATTCCTCTAGTGATCAGCCTTGATTCTTCTTGAATGCAGTCGGTTTTTAAACAATCAAACTTAGGAAGTTTAGATCAAGCATTTATCCCTTGTATGAATGCTTCCCAAGATGTCGGGAGTCTGTTGAGAGCCAACATCATTAACTCATTGCTATCAATTGTGTGGCCAATGGTAGATAATTGATCTCTTAACTCCGTTATCCTCATGAAGTAAGACGTGATAGTTTCTCCCTTGTTCATCTTGACATGGAGTTGTTTAAGGGCAAGAGCTCTACTTGTGTTATTTATCTCATACATGTTCTCTAAGATTGTGAACATTTGATATGCAATGTCTAATTTTGAGATAATTGGTACTATATGATCCTTCACTGCATCCACTAACATCTTCATAGCCTTGTCGTTGTTTCTCGTCCATAGGAGATTCTCATCGTCTTCACCAGGTACATGTATTGCTTTCTCTGCAAATTTGTTCAATTCATGTTCCCTTAGTGCAAGCATAACTCTGAATTTCCAAGATACAAAATTTGCAGCTCCTTCAAGTTGGTCCTCAAATCTAACACTATTCACCATTTTTGTTGAATATAAAAATCTAGACAATTTAGTCGTTAGTCTCTCTCCTTATAAATCTGATCGGATCTTCCTTATACTAGCTCTGATACCATGTTAAATTTGATCAGATTTAGACATTATAGTATTTTAAATTTTAATCACTTCTTTTAGATGTATATATTGATTCTATATGATATGTTGATCACAATATCTCAATAATTTTACTTGGATATATATTAATATAAATGCAATATGAATATACATCGATCTACTAAGATCTTAATATGAATATCAATGAGATGATGCTTAGATATAATGAGAATGCAATATTGATCTGAACTTTATATATAATGCCACCGATATACTTAATGTATATATTGATGTGTCTTTCTTAGCACATAGATTTTTGTACTCCACAAGATACTTTGATCGATCATCATATATACAATAGTGTGGAGACATGTCTCCCATATGGACATGTCTCTACGTGAGCATAGTTCACGTAGAGACATGTCTTTTTACTGATCATTAACTAATCTCAATCAATATACAAATTGATGTGTTTGTTGATAATCGATACTTATATCGATTCATATTGTTAATGCCAATTTCGATACACATTATCGATTCACATAATAGTCAATGCAAGGTCGATATTAAATATCGATACCATATTATGCTCAATACATATTATAAAAAGCATAGTATGATATCGATATTTATTATCGATACTCAACAATGTGAATTTTGATATCCAATATTGATACATGGCACAATAAATATCAATGTTATGATTAATATTAACAGCATTATTAATATCAACAGTATGAATTGCATGATTAATATCAACAGCATGATTAAAATTGTTATATCAAACTCAATCATGTATATATGTGTATTTAATAATATACATATACAATATTAAATATATATATGATTGTTGATTTACTAATTATTAATCATGTATTGTAATAACCATAATCATGGCAGCGTACAGAAGGAGTAATCAAATGCTCTATCGGCCACTTATGCATTTGATTTCATCGATAGGATTAATCCGACTGAAGCTACAATTCATCAACATAGAACTTGTGTGGACTCGGCGAGTCCCGGGCTGGGTGACCATGGACAAGTCTCAGGGGCCCAAACTCGAACTCGGATGAGTTCGAGGAGTGACTCGCCCAAACTCGCGAGTCGGCGAGCCCAACCCGGACCTGGCAAGTCCTGACGACGAGACTCGACCAGCGCAACAAGGAACCAATGCAATAAAAAAACATAAAAGATGAGTGTTTTAAGTTGTTTCTTTTTTCTTCTATTTGGTGTTTGCAACCCTAAAAGTGAGCTCATTTCATTCTATTGGCAAAAAAAGAAAAGAGTGAGTTGAGAAGAAAAACAAGAGTGCATAGAAGGGCAACCAGCAACAAGAGCAAGAAATCATCAACAAATCACATTGAAGCAGCTTAATACTTGCATTTGGTGCATCAAAAGCTCCATACCAACAATTGCAAAGAGCTCTCATCTCATTTCAAGTTTGTTCTAAGAGGTAAGAATCAAATTTTATGAATTTTCTTGGTTTTTTTGTATTTTCTAAACAAAAACTTCAATTTTTTTTTTTAACTTTTCAATTCTTGAATCTTTTCCTTTCAAATGCAAACTTCAAAGAAAGAACAATCAGAAAACCCTAAATTGTTTTTTGAAGAATTTCTTCTAAAACAAATGTATTTACAAATTTCATCTAAAAAAATGTAGGGTTTGCTGATTGTTATTTCTTTGAATTTTGAATTTGAAAGCAAAAGATTCAAGAATTGAAAAGTTTTAAAAACCCTACATTTTTTTGGACAAGCCCTCTTTTTTTGTATTATTTTATAAAACACAATGCACAAATGTTAATTTTTTTGTAATTTTGTCTTATTGCAGCAGCCCCGAGCTTTTGAAAACCATATTTTTTTCCCAATGTCTATTCCTCCTAGACCTAAGGCTAAGACCACTAAACAAGGTCAAAAGGATGATGCTTGGAAATATACCAAAGATTTTCCGTGGAGGGCTACAACCTTCGTCTTAGAATGAGACAAATTTTGGACAATGACACCACCCCAATTGCTCTAGAGGAGGTCGATCCAAAATCTGAGTAGATTATTGAGGCTATAGATCCTATCTTTAGTGACAAGGACCTTAAGTGGATCGACCAGACAGATAGAGAGGTTGAGGTTGTAGCCATGGAAGAAGAGGAGGATATAGAAAGAGCACACACAAGCACAACTTATGTTGGTGAGGGTGGCATCTCACAGGTAGAGACTATGGTTGCTGATTCATCCAAGACCTACCTTAGGCGCCTTCGTAGGAGGGATGCAGGCTCCTCTAAGCCATACATTTGTTTTTGTTTTGATATATGTTTGGAACATTTGATGTTCATGTCATGGATTTCACATTCCATGAGTTTTTTTATATATTTGACAATATTTATAATTTTATATATCTAAGTTCGCTATTTCCTTCAGCTACAATTTGCATTTATACTTATGTGATCGATGTATACTTGTGTATGTGACGAAATTAGCTTCTATTAGATAACGTTATTGTCTTTAAGGTTTATTCAATAAAGGGTGCATGAAACGAGTTTTAAATCATTAAAAATCTATAAATTTCTTAGGTTTTTTTCACTTTGCCGAGTTTTTTTGCCAAGTCCCGAGTCGGGTTAGCCTTGCCGAGTCCAAGTCCTGAAAATATGGTTTAAAGTATTTCAGTCATCTGATTTTGATTTGAGCTAAATCCTTATAATTTTCTGCAACAGATGCCAATATCCTCAATTCCTTCCAAGATCACGTATAGGGCTATTATGCATATTCCTTTTTATTTAAAAGGTTGTTTTGATCTTTTATCCTGATTTAAACATCTTGAACTATCTTGACTTAAGACTCAACATCTAAATCGTACACCTGAATCGGTTATAATGCGTCCCATAGTACCCTATAACTATTTATTCTTTCATAATAATTACTGATTTTTGCAGTGCATCAAATGAATTTTATCAACTCTAAAGTTGTTTGACTTCATTCTTCACATGCTACTGTTCTAAAATAAGTTAAGTTGTCGGTTCGGGTTCGGGTTCGGGGACGGATTTGAGTTCGAGAATCCGGTTCATAGATTCGTGAAAAAAAAATTCCCATTATGATTCGTATGGGTTCGTGTGTGTGTGTGTGTGTGTGTGTGTGTGTGTATGCATTACATATACAAAAAATAAGAGAAATATACATAATTCTAAAACTAAATCATTTCATAGTATGAATCTATGATGCTTGATCATTGATCAATGCCAAATCTCAAAGATAAACATTAAAAATTTAAGTAGTATACTTGATCATTGATCTATGTTCACGATTCTAAAGAAAATCAGCACATTGAATTACTGAATTACAAAATAAAAATTTAAAATATAGTTCATTAAAGTTTGAAACATGATTCAATGTTCATCAATCATGAAAGACTAAAGTTTTCATTTCACAAATCACCAAATGGATTATCAAAAAAATCCTGGTCAATGGGGTCTTCGGCAGCTGCAAGTGGCTGATCAACATCATCATTGGAACCCAAACCGGTTCCACTAGCACTAGAGGGTATTGTCTCATCATCATCATCATCATCATCATCATCATCATCATCCACATTAGCCAAAGTGCTTGTAGCAAGATCCCAAATGGTCATATCCAAGCCAACATTTTCGGGTGCTACATCCCAAAGCTTCTCTGGCCCCTTCTTGTATTTTGGATCCTTTCGTGCCAGGAGGCGCAAGTTGTTGTGAATATACACCAAGTCTTCTGCTTTTTTTGCAGCCAATCGGTTACGCTAGAATGAGTGGATAAAGGAGTAAGTACTCCAATTTTGCTTCGCGGCAGAAGAGCTCGCAACCTAGAGAGAAAACCAACAAAATTAAAAAATACAAGATAAATTCAATAGTGTTAAGTGTTAAATTCTACAATGCAAGTGGCCAAAAAAAATGAAAAAAACTTACTTGTGATAGAATCTTTATTGCAAAGGGTTGGAGGTACATATAATCTTGCCCATGAAGGTACCACCATTTAATAACATCCATTCTGCTTTGGTCATTGGCAGCATTAGGGTTGAGATCGCTTCCTAAGATAAACGATCCAAATTCATTCCTAACATTTACCCCAACTTTTGGATCGCGGAAGATTTTACTTAATGCCCTCCTATACCCATTTGCAACCTCAGAACCTCTAAATGGTGGAACTCTACCTGGAATGTGAAGCATGGGTGCACCATAGTACCTAGGGGATAGAGCATATGGTAGAAGGTGCAAAGGTGTAGTCATCTTGTTCTAACGGTGATGAACAATTGCTTCCACCTTTTTGTAAAAGGTGTCCTCAGGATCATTCTCTCTCTTTTGTATGACCTGTGATCTGAAATGATGTTCATGTAAGTTATCTTGATGTAAGTTATCATTATGGTAATTTAGAATCTAGATATCTCTCAATAAACAAAGTTAGAGGAATGTATTATAACTTACCAATTTTATCTCCTCCAACATAGTGTCCATGGAATCATAGACATCCCTGAGGTATGGTTCATTAGTGTCAGCAAAGCGAAGCATTGACATGATTGGCTCGATGAATTCCAAAACATACTCCACACGACCCCACCAATCATCATCCAATATTGTTGCCTTCACTTTTTGGGCCCTTGCTGTATTGGATTGCTTCCAAAAGCCCCATTGGTTGCTAATGACCATCTGTGACAATGCCTCCTTTACCTTCACAAGTCGTCTCAAGATGATTGTGTGAGAGGCAAAATGAGTTTCAGCCACCTAAGAACATGTTAATAGTAACACATTTAAAATATGTAAACAACACATTATTTTATTCAATTATCCAAAACTAAATAAATTAGATTTTAAAATTTACCTTCAATAATTCCAATCTCGAATAAATTCTGAAAATTGCTTGTGACATATGGTGATTTGTCACAAACATTTGAATCTCCTCACCCTCCTCATATATCTGTTTCACCCATTCTATTTGGGTGCCAATTGCTTTCATCACTAAATTGAGAGAATGGATGGTGCACGACATCCAAAAGATGTGATCATATCTAGCCTCTACCAAAGCATTTGCAGTCTTGCAAACTTTTGCATTGCCCGTAATTACTTGGACAACATTGGCATGGCCCACGAACTCTATGGAATAGATGAGAATCTACTCTGCATTTTTTACTTCCCCTTCATAGTCAACCGCCCTCAAAAACATTGACCCCTTGGGGCATACAACAATTACATTGATTAATGGACGGTTTTTGCAATCGTTCCATCCATCCGAAACAATAGACACACTCGTTTGAACCCAAGAATCTCTTATTGGTTTTAGTTGGGCCTCTACATTTTTTCTTTCACTATGTAATTAGGTGGTAAGCACCTTTTTGTTGGCAAGTGGTTCATTCAAGAGTGTTCTGGAACACTTGAGGGTTGTCATTTATGGCAACACATCTAGTATAGATGATTGCATGGTGTGAAACACACTTTTGGAGTTAAGGATTACAAAATGACTAAGTACAGAAAGTAGAATTACAGGGTACATGAGTACAGTTTTGGTCAGCGAAGACAATATATGGTGAATGAAGACATGCGAGCTTAGAAGAAGTTATTTTGGGATCTATATGACCTTCAGTTAAGGTCGCTTATGTTTTGGTGTTGATCGCAGTAAGTTATAGTATGATGAAGACATGCGAAGACAACGTAACAGTGATACAAGGCAGATGAAGAGTCACGATGATTGAGGGAGTATAATACGAAGTCCAAACGTGCTATGTTGGATTCGGATTGTGGACTACCTATATTTTTGTAATATATGATCATCGACTTTGTATGTAGGTTTTTTAAAAGTATTGGTTCCACTTTTGATGTATTTGGGAGCCGACTGAGTAATGTAATAAGATATATATATATATATATATATATATGAAGAGTTTTTGAGAAGCGGGAGAAGGAAGAAGGAAGAATGTGGATGTGATGCGAACGGATGAATGAATGCATTGTGATGTCAGAATCAGACAGATGGTGATGTGAGCTACAACTGGAACTACCTAAGCATAGCAGATGCTTGTATTGTTCACTATTGAGAAAATCATTGTAACAGGATCATATCCCTGATTGTATGAGCAGTGAGCTCAGTATACCTTTAACAGGGCTTTGTATTCCTCTAACAAGGAAATGTACTAATGTAATAATCAACTCCTAACAGGGCTAGGTCTCCTAACAGGGACAGTATACTTTTAGTGCATATTTGTGGGTACCATCCCCATCGGGGTTTTCCCTTGGCTAGGGTTTCCTCGACAACAAATTAATGGTGTTATGAGTTGTGTTTTGTGCTTATGTTCTTTTCATTTCAATATTTATCTGGTTAAGTTGGAATTTAATTGGTTTAAGTTTAAAGTGTTGTAATATTGATTCACCCCCCCTCCTCTCAGTATTACTTAATCCTAAGACTTTTCATATCCAGCGCCTTGGTAACCAGAAGGTGCATTATTTATTGCTTGCACCATCTCCCTCCAATAAGGTGATCTCACTAAGTTGAATGGAACATCATTCGCAAAGAGGCAACGTCTAATATTTTGATCAGCAATATCTCTTAACTCATTTTGAAATGCCCTATCTAATGGGCCTCTCTTGCGAGTGGTGATTTGTGGTTGTTCTACATCTTCATCATCCCTAGAAGGCATAGGCAAAAAGGGATGTGATCTAGTGGTTGGTTGAGTGGATAGTGGTATTGTTTTTTGTTTCCTAGTATAAGCACCTTGTTTCCCTTTTGAAACTAATTTGTCAACAACTTCTTGTTCTTTTACAAAAGTTGCTATTTGTGCAGCTGACAACCCCTTCTTATCTGGCCCTGGGCCCTCACACTTGTTAATCCCTTGACACCAGGGCCAAAAAAATGAAATTTTACTCGGGAGTAGGAACTTCTATATTGTGTGGCAAAAATTACATTTTCATATAAACCCCCCACCTCCAAGACATTGAGAAATTCTTGTCGTGTGTCTCCATAAAGAAGACCCTTTATCAATTCTAAATTTTTGAGACCCCTCCCCACCCACTGAGCCTTGACTACTCATTGTATGATTGTTGCAATCTATAACAAAAATGAAAAAAAAAATACTTCAAAACTTATACAAAAACTTGAAAAAAATTTAAAACTTTTCAAAAACTTGAAATAATCTATCAAAAACTAAAGAATATGGTTGAAATGCATACCTTAATCACTCAAATCTGCTTTTCGGAAGGTATTTGCCACTCCACAATCAATCTCCTTCGAATAGTACAATCATCTCACTTAAAACTTGCAAGAATGAGAAAGCAAAATAGAGAGCAAATGTGAAATGAAATGTGTTTGGAGGCTCCATAATAAGGGTCATTTTCGGGTTAGAAGGAAAAGAAAAATTTAAAAAACAATTTTTAAGTGGCTTGGACCCACTTTCTATCATGCCTGGCCGTGGGTCCTGTTGTGAGGTTTTCACACCATCGCCCCATTGCAAATGGGGACCCCCCCCTTCTTTTTCGCTTTAGCGATAGGAGTGGTAGTCTTTGGCAGTAGCTCTTTTTGAAGCCTCTAAGTGAGAGATTTGAAACATGAGAATTTAAGGTTTGTCTTGCCTTCAATTGGTGTTTTTCAACACCATAGGTGGATTTGGATCATTTTGATGAGATTGAGAAATTTTCTTGTCTTCCGCACTTAGTGGCCTCTTCCTTGGCTTGAGGTTGGTATTTTGATGGCGATCTGGATTTTGAATGATGATAGATCGACTTCGATTTTTTTTTTTTCAAAATTGGAGATAATTGGCGACTTTCAAATTGTTGGACATAAATGATGGAGATTTTCATGTTACTAGTGCGGTTGTTCATACAAGTTGTATTTCCTAGCATGGTGGTTATGTTGTTTTTTCGACAAGATAGCTATGACATGATTTTGGGAGTTGAAATTTTAACTTGCAAATATTTGGTAAATTTGAGCTTTGAGTGAAGAAATTGATCTTGGATAGAAGTTTGGAGTGAATTTTGGAAATTTGCCTGTCTAGAATTTCTCGTGTGGTGGTTCATGCAAAATTTTAATTTCTGGCAAGATAGTCCTTACAAGTTTTTATTTTCAGCGAGCTCACCCTTATACTTTTCGACAACATGACCACCTCACCTTTAATTTCTGGCAGGCCTCTTGGTGCAAGATTTCGATTTGGAAGTGGTGATTGTGTTAAATTTAGACATAACTTGAGTGGTGAAATGTTTGAGAAATTGATTTTGGCTAAAGCATTTGATTATTTTGATCTTACAAGGCAATTTTGGAAATAAAATTGAAAATCGAAATTGTATTTGAAATTTGGACAAAGAGTTTGATGCAAGTTTTCATTTCTGGCAGGCCACCTCTTACAAGTTCTAATTTCTGGCAGGCCACCTCTTGCAAGTTTTAATTTCTCGCAGTCCACCTCTTACAAGTTTTCATTTCTGGCGGGCCACCTCTTACAAGTTCTAATTTCTGGCAGGCCACCTCTTACAAGTTCTAATTTCTAGCAGGCCACTTCTTACAAGTTTTAATTTCTAGCAGGCCACCTCTTACAAAGTTTTAATTTCTGGCAGGCCACCTCTTACAAATTTCTAATTTCTGGCAAGGTGATTGATAAAAGTTTTTAATCTTGGCAAAGCAACTATTACATCAAATTTGATTTTTGGCTTGGTGGTTCTGACAAGACCTATTCTTGGCAACCCAACCTTGACATCATTTTATTTTTCCAACTTGCTAATTATAACTTGTTCTCACTCCTTCAAGGATTTCGATTTTTGTGCCAAATTTGAACCCACAAGCTAAGTGTTTCCTTAAGCCTCTTGCCTTTGTTAAAATCGATGCAAATTTTAAGCCTCGTGTTAATTTTCAAAATTAATCATGGGACCATGAGTGGTAATTTCAATTTCAATTTTTTGGGCCCCATGCTTGGTAAAATTCAATGCTATTTTAAAGCCTACATGTTGTTAAACTCGAGGCAATTTTAAACCCCCCATGCTTGGCAAATTTTGAAGTTAATTGAGGGCCTACATGCTTACAATTCCAATTTTAATTTCCAGTCCTACATCAATTTCGAATTTAATCAATTTGGCCCCCCCATTTCAAGTCGGCCCTATTTCCAAGGTGGCTGGGATCTTGGGTTTGTTTTAATCCAAAGGTGGCAATTTAATTTAATTGTTTAAACTCTTCATGCAAGTCGTCCCTTTTTGGGTATTTAAGTGGCATTTTGGCATCATTTCAAACACAAAACAAGAGCGGTTTTTATCCGATTTTTATTGCAGGTCGAATTTGCAGCTAGGGCAGACTTTTTGGAGGCCTTTTCAACATTCAAGCTCATCAACTATCCATGTCTAGGGTCTGAAATCCCATTTCCAGCACTGGGCAACTTCTTTTGGCATCATTTTGTGGCTCCTAGGGCATCTAACCATGGATTTACATTCAGATATGAACATCTAAAATTGGCAATTCGATCTTGTGGCATCTAGAGCATCATCCTTCCAGCATTTTACAAGCAAGTTCAACCATCATTGCATCCAAATTTCAAACATTAAGTTGCAGGTCAGAGGTGTGAAGGAAGAGAAATTTTTATTTTGAGAATCATTGGGCATCATTTTCAAACCCTTGGACCAAGCGAATTTCATTTGAAGGCATCGAATCCCATTTTCCATATTCAGATCAGAACTATAAAACTTGCAATCTGCCCCTTGAAAGACAAATCTGGGCATTTAAGTGCCACAAAGCATTGCCAAATTGATTAGAGTGCTGAGAGTAATCTTTTTTTCCAACTTGCAAGGTAAGAATTTGATGATTTGCCATAGATATGAGGAGGTATTCGTCATTATTTGCATACAGATCTGGGTTGTATTTTATATCATCATGAGCAGATCTGGGCATGATCAGCATTGTAAGGACTTAAATTTTATATGTTTTGGGTTTGAGGAGGATCCTCCATTGATCGAAGTTCACCAACAAAGTGGTGAACTTCCCTTGTCTCTTGTTGCTTTCCTAGCATTGGCTTGTGTTGTTGCTTTCAATCTTTAATGGCAAATCAAACTAAGTAACACACACTAGTTCAACTAAGTTATTTATCAAATGCAAACTCTAAGCTAACTAGTTGGCAAGGGTAAGTGAACATCAATTTGACAATCAATGCTAATGGTAATCAATGAACGGTTCATGGCAAATTAAACTTGGTAATCAAAGGCTAGATCAATTGACAGTCTAAGTTGGAATGATTCTAAGAAAAATAAATTGACAATCAAAGGATAAAATGAGCAAGTTAGTTGGATTGAAATGCAATTACAATCTTAATTCAACTCAATTAACTTGATTACAAATTTTCAAGTTTTAATGACAATATTTTATCGAATCAAATGAAGGCATGTGTTTTTGCTCTAGCAGGTTGGCAAGGATAGGGTGCCAACTTCAAGCTTGAGGAATTCACGAGAGAAAGGAAGGGCAACCAAGGCGAAAGGTGGATATGAAGGAGGAAGGCTGAATTGAAATTCATTTTTGGAACAACTTAGAAGATCAGAGCAAGGATGATATGCATATCCTCCATCATCATGCCAGTAAGTGAGCGCTTCAAGCTCAAGTTTAAAGATCTCAAGTGGGATGGAAGTTCACACCAAGTTATCAGAAGGCAAGTTCAAGCCAAGATGAAGATTATGTTCAAGAGAGATGCAAGTTCAATCAAGTTCAAATCATGGCAATGAGAAAATTTCCAAGAGTGAAAGCAGTGAAGAGTTGAGATGATGAGGTGACAATTGGGTGTCTTCTCCAATCAGAAAATTCAAATTTCAAGCACAAACAATCACAACGCGCTAAGTGTCCTATTTTCTCATTGGTTGAAAAATCATTGTAATTTTCTTATGGGCCCATGATTTGGTGCCCTCATGTAATTGGTTGAAAATTTGGCAACCCAAATTAGGGTTTCTAGGGATGAATCTTGGACCTTGATTTCAAATGAATCTTGGCCCTTCGTTGTAATTGGAGATCTATAAAAGGTTAGGGCCTTCTCATTTGTAAACGGTTAGAAAGAGGTTAGCTAAGGAGCATTAGATTGGAGTAGTAGAGAGCTAGTAGACGTTAGATTAGAGTAGGTTAGCCAAGGGAGAGACTTGATCAAATTGTTGTTATGATGCTATTGAAGTAATGGATAATTCATTGTTGGTTCATCATGGTGAATTACTTAATATTGCCTTGAAGTGTTGAATGGTTTCTTCAATCTTTTACTTGGAATAGATTTCATTTCATGTTGTTAGAAGTATCTTAGCTGGATGAAAACAATTGCAGATGTTTGCTTGTTTGACTCAAATATACTAGGCCACTAGCCTCCTTGTTGATTGCGAGGAAGCCTTGTGTGGTAAGCTAGTCATTGCACTTACGTTCAATTGGCATTGGATCCTTAGTTTGTACTTCCAAGTTGGATTAAGGAGAAGGTGTTGATATGAAAACCATTTGAGGTCCTTAGAAGCTTGCACTAGATGAAGTTGAGGTTGCTGATAAGATTTCACTTGGTAGAGTCCAAGTCATCTATGATTCCTTGCATTCCTAGTTAGAAGTAAAAGTTAAGTTTAAGTTTTAGTTGAAGTGGAAATTGGAAAAGGGTAAAACTATATTTTCATTGCACATTGTGAAGCCAAATCTTTAGAAGTGCAAGTTGATATCCATTGAATGAATAGCGTAAGTCCCCCTATGTGATTACCAACAAATCACATTATTTCACTGAGCGAGTGTCCACAATTGAAGAAAACCTTGAAGTCATTTCATGATCTTACTTTGCAAGCTTAGCATGAGAGATGACCTTATATCAAGAGAGGATTGAATGTTTGGTGTTTCATCCCGAAACATTGAGTATTTGATTCTGCATGTTGTAGCGGAACAAAACTCACATCAACAGGTCCCTGGGGATCCGTGTGGGATCCGAGCAGGGTCTGGATCTGGACCTGTGAGTCCCTCGTGATCCGCAGGCTGCGGATCCAGATGGACCGACTGGTCTAGATCCGGACCCTGCCCAGATCCAGCACGGACTGGTCTGCGAATCTGGACCGGACCCAGACCCGGACCCGGACCCGAACCCGAATCCAGGGTCCAGAGTCTGAATTCGGTAATGTAGAAAATAACTTTTCATTTATGATTGAACTCACATTTCCATATGAAACAAACGTTCTATCTCACATCTACACCCTTGTAATCCTAAGTTACTAGTACGAAACGTGCACGGGTACAGGTACGAGAAACCCGTACATGGGAATGGGCAATTGTTTTTGCCCTTGGATAAGTGAGCTTTGGTGCGTCCATATACTCACACACACAACATATACAAAAAATTTAAAGAAATATACAAAATTGTAAAAGTAAATACATTTGATAGTATGATACTTCATCATTGATCAATGTCAAATGCCAATTGATAGTTCAAAATTTCAATATTATGTCATATACCACATAATATATATCATATATGCTTAGGGCCACAATTCAAATGAAAATCACTATAATTGCAAAATTGACAATCAAAAATAATAGTTGTCTTCTATTTTCATCAATCATCAAAAGGATCTAGATCAAATCCATCATCATTTGCTTCAAGTTCAACATCATTTGAACCCAAAGCAATGCCATTCCCACTAGGTGCATCATATGTAGGTATCTCATTATCATCACCCATAGTGACTCTAGCAAGATCTTCAATAGTTGCATCTGAGTTGGTACACTCAGGGATTACATTCCAATGCTTTGTTGACCCATCCTTGTAATGGTATTCCTTATGTGATAGAAAACGCAAATTCGAATGGACATAAACTAAGTCTTCTGCATTTTTTGCAACCAATCGGTTACGCTTCACAGAGTGGATAAAGGAAGATGTACTCCAATTCCATTCAAAAGAAAAACTTGCAACTAGTTGAAATTAGAGAGAAAACCAACAAAACTTTTTTTTAAAATGCAAAATAAATTAAAGAATGTGATTTACTAAAGTCTATAATACAATTATTAAAAAATAAAATGTTAAAAAACTTACTTGTGATAGAATCTTGATTGCAAAAGGTTCGAGGAATCGTACTGTCCTAAAAAATAAGCACTTAATTTGTGCTCATTTTGGGATCATTTTGAGCCTACTTTAGTGTATTTCTTATGGTAGGACCTCATATTGCACTTAAATCCATACTTAATTCAAATATAGGTCCTCCTCCTTCAAACTCAAGGTTGGCTCTAATTTCTATGCACGATTTCCCATTTTCCATCCATTCACATAATTCATTTTCCACCTAGGTCCTATGCATTCAATTTCAGATTTCAGGATTTGCCCTGATTTCCTGGTAGACCGAGGTTTTCACCGCCTCTTTTTGGCACACCCCTAAATCCTAGACAAAATTTAGCATGTCGCGAATAGGTCGACTAAGTCAGCCTTGTCCTGGACTAGGTCGACTAAGTCAGCCTAGTCCTAGGGCATTGTAATTTAGTTGGTTCCGAGCCCAATGTGGGGGTTTTTCTCCTAGACCTTTAATTGAGGTCGGCCTACGAAATCTGAGCCTCAAAATGTGTATAAAAGGAGACCTTTTCCTCTCATTTTCACATCTACAATCCATTATTATGAAATACACACACATGCGAGCTATAATTGTGCATTGAAGAGATCCAAGTTCAAGCAAGCATCCATTTGAAGGCTTCCATTATCAAGCATTTCACGTTTTCATGCATGCAAGGTATTTCCTTCCATAGATCTAGCTCCTTTCCCCATTGGAGGCCAAGTAAAGGAGTTTGACACCAAGGAAGGAGATCTACATTAATTCATCAAGTCTTCTTCTTCTCTTTCTCCCTCAATCCAACATTGTGGCGAATTACATCTACTACATGAGGTTTTGTCTTATATGATTTCCTTTAGGTTTTTGTGTTGAGTCAAAGCTATTGCATCAACATTCTTGATCACATACTTAGAGACAACTGCATCTACATGGTATGATATATTCCATTGTTTAGATCTAATCTCTACTACATGACAACTTTCCTTCAATTTCCTTTATTTCATTTCAAGGTTGATTCCTAAACAGGGGTTTGACTGAGGCAAACCCCTCCCCACAACCTTCTTCCCCTTCTTTTCCTGTGTGCACGAGCAGGTTTTGGGAATTTTGGAGCCGGATTCGAGAATTTCAGAACTAGACACAGGTCCTCTGCAAGTTTCATCAGTTTTGGAGTTTAAAAGACTAGGTCGACTTTTCTAACACAGTCCTTCGGGTTTGAGATTTTGACAGACACAAGTTACAAGCATTAGAGTTTTGGATCCAAAACCTTACTTGATTCCGATAGTTCTGGGACAATCAATTTCATATCTGAAGGTCAATCCTCTCCTTGTTTTCAAGGTGAGTTCATCCTTTCTATTTTCCTCCTGTACATACTTTCATAGATCTAATTAACTTTGCTTTAGTCATTTATTACATTAACATATACATTTTACATATCATTAAAATTTCCTTCATAAGGAATCCAAAACCCTACATTGTGTAAATCACAAATTGACACCCTTACTCTTTGGTTGTGCCAATCGAATTCACTTTGTTAGAGTGTTTTGCATTCCAACATATGAAGAAAGTGAGATCTACCATTGATCACCATCTTCTTCATTACCGCAACAAATAATCTTAACCATGGAGGTACCACCATGTACGAGCATCCATCTTGGATAGGTCATTAGTAGCACAAGGGCTATGATCTTTTCCTAAGATGAACATGTCAAACCCTCTCCTAACATTTTCCACCACTTCTGGATCTGAGAAGAGTCTAGCAAATGCCATGTTATACCCAGTAGCATCCTTACTATCTCTATATGGTGAAGTTCTCCCTGGCAAAACAAGTACTATAGAGTTATAGTACTTGGGAGATAATGTATATGCAAGTATGTGCAATGGCCTGATCAGGCGATGAAGAATGATTTTTCCGCCCTTTTGAAAAATATTTCTTCGACATTGTTTTCTTTTTGTGATATTAGGACTTCTATTTTTTCTATGGTGGTGTCCATGCCTTCACAGACTTCCCCCAAACATGATGTATCTAGATAAGAAAACTTGATCATACTCATGATACGCATGGTGAAATTCAAGACATTTCCACAGGAGCTCACTAATCATCATCTAAGATCAATGACTTGACCTTTTGGGCCGTCTCTAATTTGACTGCTTCCAAATACTCCATTGGTTACTAATAACCATGGCACCCAATGCTCTTGCACCTTCAAAAGTCGTCTCAAAACGATTGCATGTAATGCAAATCGTGTATGAACAACCTAGAATCATGTTAATAACGCATTAAAAAATATTATATACATATTAAACATGGCATAAATAAAACAAAATTAATTAATTAAATTTACCTTCAACAATTCCAACCTCAATAAAGTGTTGAAAATGCCTTGTGACAGATAGTGGTTTGTCAAAAACATTTGGATCTCTTCACCCTCTTGGTATATTTCTTCCACCCACTCTATTTGAGTGCCAATTTTTGCATCGCCAAGATAAGTGGGTATAAATAAATTAAATTAACCTTCAACAATTCCAACCTCAAGAAAGTCCTGAAAATGCCATGTGACATATAGTGGTTTGTCACAAACATTTAGATTTCCTCACCCTCTTGGTGTATTAATTCAACCTACTCTATTTGAGTGCCAATTGCTTGCATCACCAAAGCACATGCAACCTTGCATTTTTTTGTGTTGTCTGTAATGATTTGGACAACATTTTCATGATCCACCATCTCTATGGACTGAATGGGGATTTTGGAAATGAACTCTGCATCTTTGATTCACCCCTCACAATCAACTGCCCTAAAAAACATTGCCCCTTTGGGGGACACTACAACAACATTTGTTGATGGATGGTTTTTGCAACCTTTCCATCCATCGAAAACAACAAAAACTCCCTATTCAACCCAAGAATCTTTAATTGGTTTGGTGATGTCTCTAAAAATTCTTCTTTCTTCCCAATAAGGTGGTTCGCATCTTTTGATACCCAAGACTTGTGAAACCAGGAGGTGCACTATTGATTGCCATAACCATTTCCCACCAATATGGTGATCTCACCAAGTTGAAAGGAAGACCATTGGCATAGTTGCAACATGCAATTTTTCGTCTACAATATCTCTTGCTTCCATTTTAAATGTCTTGTCTGATGGGCCTCTTTTGCGAGAAAAATTGGGATTTTTTACTTTAACTAGCATAGAAGGTATCTCCAAGAAAGGATGTTAGGAGGCCATTATTAGTTGACAAACTATAGGTAAAGTCATTGTTTTTTCCTTTGCAGAAGGATGACATCTTAGTCTTGCTCTTTCAACCATACTATCAACTTCTTGTTCTCCAAGGAATGCCACTAATTTTTAGGCATACAACCCCTTCTTATCCAGTCCTCCGCACATTCTAATCCCTTTCCCGAAAGAGGAAAAAGTCAAGTTTCACTCAATAATACGAGCTCCTAAAATTGGTTTCACTCATTACAATTCTAAAGATATCCCCCACCTCTTGCAAGTTGTTCAAGCATTGTAGTATGTCTTCATAAAGGAGATACTTTATCAATTTTATATTTTTGGTTTGCACGCACATCCATTGAACTTGAACTACTGGTCATTCTTGCAATCTGATTGTGCTTTTATAAGAAATTACACAATTTTAAAATAGAAAAATATGCAAGTATACAATATGTACAAGCTAACTAAAGTTCAAAACGAAGATCAAAAAACATTATAATAAATAGTGAAACTTCTTTCTTTTTCTCTAAAAACAAATTTAAAGAAAAACTTGGAAAAATTCATTAAACGACTAGAGAAAAGGGTTAAATGCCTTAGATGATTAAATCTCCTTTGTGCAAGCTATCTTCCCCCCTTTGGCACTCCTCGATTGATCCCCTTCGAAAATACCAGTTGCCCTTCAAAATGCCAAAATGAGAACAAGAGGGAGTGAAACACAAAATGAGCTTTGTCTAGAGCCAAATGATGCCTTTATGGTCGGATTAGGGTTTTATGCAGAAAAAGGTTAAAAATGGCTTATCATACAAGAAGTGTTTTATGTTTTTTTTAATGTCTTGGGCATTTTTTTACCCAATTTCATCCCAGGTTCGCCCAGGTGAAACAAACCCAGTCTAGGTGTGCTGGTAAAAAAACAACAAACCCTGCAACGTAGTTGTAACCGGTTTAGTTTGTAACTGTTGTGTACATACAATTATTTTTGTAGATGTCACTTTCTACTTTCTAGTCTGATGTAAGTCATTTGCCCTATAAAGAGTCATTATAGAATCTTTGTCTCCCATGTTCTTGGATGTCATTCTTGTAGGTTTATGTAATATTCCTGGCAGAACTATTAGCACAATTTCACCAAATTTTCAATATCAAAACAAACCCAAGTTCTTCCTGCATACTAAGATCCCAATTTGTACACTGTGAATGCATACAAAAACTAGATGCGGACAACAAGCACTAATGCAACTCACTAGCAGCAAGCCACCCAGTTTACAATCAATGTCAAAATTATACTCTTAAGTTTTATAATATTTATGGTAGATGTCATTACTATTTGTGGGGAAGGATTCAAAACCCCTAATGATTATGTGATAAAGGGCTCCAAGTTGACCAAGGCCAAACTTGAGGAGCAATGTGAGATATGGAAGGGGAAGGGTTGCTCCATCATCACTAATGGTTGGATGGATAAGAGAAACAAGATGTCGCTGAATTTCCTTATTTCTTCCTCACAAGGTTGATCATCAAATTCACTGATTTAGTGACTAAGATCTCTCACTTCTACTTTACCAATTAACATTGGCATTTCAAGTTTCATCATTTCATTCTCAAGTGGCATAAGTTTCTTGATTCTATTGATGCTTCAAAAAACACAAAAGATGTTGAATTCCTGTGTGAGGTTTTGGCAAAATATTTGTCAAAGATGGGTGAGGAGAATATTGCAACAAATTATGTTACTCCAAATAGACATATCACAGCTACAAACCAGCGTTACTTGGGGACGCGTCCCCGGCCTAATTTCCCCTGTCCCAGTACTGGGGACATTTCGGGGACTTGGGGATGGCCAAGGGACGTCCCCTTCCCGTCTCGAATTTTCAAAACTTTGGTGGGGGCGTCACCCAGATAAAACGGGGACTTCTGGCCATACCAGGGATGGTCAGGACGTCATAGTCGTCCCTAGTCGTCCCCCGACCGTACCGGGGACGGCTGTCCGTCCCCAATTGTTCTGATTTTTTAATTTTTGTTGTGTTTTCTGATTTTCGTGGTTTTTGGATATTGATATGCAATGCTAAAATTTTAATCAAATGCTGAAACACTACTTCAAAAGCTAGACGGTGAGAATGATTGAAAAAAAAGCGATGGAAATCTGATTTATTATTTTTTTTTCATATAACAATTCATTCAAGTCCGTACCAGACTGCCTGCTATACAAATCTGATTTTCTTGGAGATTGCAAATGGATCGAATGGAATATAAACCTCTTAACTCTCTCTTCACGCAGTTGCTGAATACTGATGCAGATCCCACCAAATTGATTAATAAATTACCTACAGCTGCTATCAACTACCGATTTGGCCTGGGCAACAAGAAAGCTCAGTTCTGGGCTAAACAACTCTAGTAAATGGTGTTTTTTCTTGCTGCTGCTGTCTGATCTGAGTCCTGGCGGCCTGTAGCTATATGCTGACCTAAATTATGAATGCCAGTAGTCTGCTTTTTGCCTCCTTGCTCAACGTCTCATTTGGGTGGAACTTAGGACTGTATAGCAGGTCTAGGTGCTTGACAAATGATAAATCTGCTTTCCTCACACACCAATCTGCAACTTTGATCAATTTTTATGACCTCTTCAAACCTGATCCAAGTAATTTCATTCAAACAAGGGTCCAATATGGAGAACCAACTGATTTTAAACTGGAAGCACTTAGCCTTTGGGCATTTTGGTTTTGTATGTTCAACTTATTTACATATAATATTTTTTGTTATCACACGCTGATACATAAATGACATTGACATTGGACAATGAATTCCAACTTCTGAATTTTGAATGCATATTGTGTTTTGAAACAATAAAATGTTGTAAACTTGTATGTTAAGGTTTTATGATCTTTAAATGGCATACTTTATCCATATTTTCATATGAATGTCATGTATATTTGAAAAATTTTCTATATATTTTAAAATTTCCCTATATTTTATATAGCCATCCCCTTTGTCATCCCCTCGCCGTCCTCAACCTTGGCAAAAAAAATTGTCATCCCGGAAACTCGTCCCCTCGTCCCATGTCGTCCCCGTCCCGGAAACTCGGGGTAATCTTGCTAGGAACCCATCCTAATTTTAGACTCTTTGTGTTGTTCATTGCTTTGACCTCATAATGGAGGATCTTGGCAAAATCCCCAGGATCTGAGCATGTGTGGAGCATAATAAAAGCTTTTACGAACACATACAAGTTGAGACTAAATCCCCCGCATTCATACATCAAGGTATTTGGACGGAAACCTCAATATATTTCCTTTGAGAAAATCCACATCAAGGTTTGCAATTGAACTTACCATAGTTTGCAGACTCGTACTTAGAGAGTACTCGGCAAGCCCAAAATTTTCAGCTCGGCAAATACTAGACAAAATCTTGGCAAATACTCGACAAAAACTCGGCGAAAACTCGGCAACTTAGAAAGTACTTAATATTAAAATATCTTAAAGAAACATATTTGTTTTGAAAAATTCAATTACAAAATGTATTAAATTAGAAAATTACATCTTGAAAGAGAAAATGCATGGTTTTATATCAAAAACATGTGAAAAACACATTTTAACCAGCATTTTATCTGTGTTGATATATTTTACTCATCTTTTTCTATGTCTACAAAATTGCAAGAGTTAAACTTGTGAAAACTCGCCCAGCAAAACAAATAGAGAGTACTCGCAGAGTTTGCAAACTATGGAACTTATTCTTCAACATTTGTCAATTTCCAGCTAGGCAATTTGTTTGCAAGTGAATCCTAAGAGTGCCATTGTTGGTTTCTGAGTTTGGTGGACCGTTGAACATCCATAGTGCTCAACATCATCCTCTAGAAGTGAGTGCAGCTACTATATGGAGTATTCCACAACTTCTTCACTAAAATAGGGCCAGATCATCATTGAGAGGTGATTATACATTGGTTGTTTGTGGCAGATCTACATACTCCAGATTCCAATTGGTGTACCAACTTCACCTGTAACAGACACGCAGCTACACAGAACAATTTGTGTACGGGCTGTAGACAACAAATAAGGAGGTCACAACAGTCCTAGAAGGGGGTTTATACCTTGATCATAATCTTTCAGGAGCATAATCGCAGCACAGTAAGGCTGATTGCAGCATATAGAAGACCTGATGTTTGCTGTATATCCAGATCTGATCACAGGGAGCATTCAATCAGGGAATGTGTGACAAGTTGAAGCTGATCACAGGCCTACCAGCATCCTAAGGTGAAGGCAAACTTTCATACCAAGGCACTGCCCCTTATCTGCAGTTGGAACTGAGCATTACCATAGCCACTCATCATTTAAGAGGGTTTGATGATTGATCCACTCATCACAGTAGCCCTCCACAAGTGGCCAATGCTTATTCCAAATCTTCAGTATGGTATTCAATTAGTTGGTGTCTACCCCATGTAGTTCTGAACCTTCCATTTTGCATTACCAAATCAATTAGCTTATACTTGTAAACGTTCCAGCGCTGCAGAAGACAAAATAAGTTGACTTTCCTATATTGTTAGTTCCATTTTAATTGCTGCTCTTCAAGGTTATCAAGTGGCTATGGCTGTCTATATTTATGCTATTTCATTTTGCACAACTCTGCCATAAAATCAGCAAATAATTTAAGATAATCGAGAGGAACATAACATGCATACTAGTGCATGTGATCAAAGCAGCTTCTGTTTGATTAGTTTATTTATTGATAGGTGCATGATACAAATTTTAAATTGTTAAAGATCTCTGCATTTCATTGTTTTTTTCAATTTGTCAAGTCTTGGTTGAATGTGAGTGCCAAGTCTAAGTCCAAACCAAAAATCAACTTGCCAAGTCTGAGCGGAGTCCAAGTCTTGGAACTATGATTTTATCTTATGAGTGGACAGGTGGTAAGACTAAGAACTACACCTCAGGGAAACTTTTTTTAAAGTAAACCAATGCCTCCAATATATCAAAAAATGTCAAGACTTTGTGTAAGCATGTAATGTCCCCTTTTTCGGCACATTATTTCTTGTTGCGTCGTTAGCCGTTTTATCATGGCCCGATGGGCTAACCAGGGCTTTACATGGGTTAGTGTGATATTTGGCCTAGGTAATTCCAGTTTCAGGCCAATCAGAGTAGTTTCCGTAGGGTTTCTAGATACTTACTATTTACAGTAAGTCAACAGAGCTCGGTTTTCTTGGATCTCAGTGTTGGACTTAGAGCGTATCGCCGAGAGCTTTCTGGAAAGCTATCACACGTCATCTTCTGAGTTCGTTTGGTCATCCATTTTAATGGCAGAAGATTTCATATACTATTATCACGCCACTTTAATATCAATTGGATATATTAATTTAAAGTGGTTTAATTAAGACATAAAGTGGAAATATGAAAAGACAAAGAAGGGGAAACTGAAGAGTCATAGTTGTTGCTTTAAAAGAAGAAAGGAGACTCATTTGAGATATGCTTAGTTTATGAATTCATTTTCTCTTGGAGAATCCAGGAAGCTTCCAACTTTCAATTCTGAAACCTGAGGACGGAAACCTTCAGGCTTTCTCGGTGGATTGGACAGAAACCCAGTTCATCTCTGAGGTGGATTCGCGGCGGAGTTCACCATTGCACTCCAGGTTCTTGTCATTCGATCTTACTGTTGCACACTGTATATTAGATTGGATTGTTTTGTAATTCCATTGTTGTATTGCTGTTGTATAATGCAATAACATTTGTTGAGGGTTTTATTGGAGCATATTGTTGGTTTATTTCTCTAGAATCAATATGTTTATTGCATGAAATTATAAAACAATTTTCCAGAAAAATTTATCAGAGTTTTGTTATCAGAGAAAAATTCCAAACTATGAGGTTTGATGGGTAACAAAAATTTACAAACTAAGGTATTTAATGTCTGTATTTGATTTTGAAATTTATGAGTAAAGAAGCATAGTTGTGCCGAATTTGTTAAGCTAAGATAAAATAAGAATATTTTATCTCAAATATTAAAAGTTTTGTGGATATACTACGCGGGCTTGTTTGGGTTTGTAATACATCTGCCGAATAAATTAAAGAAACCACAATTATCTCTATTCCAATGTTAGTAATGTTACGCGGATAAAGTTTACATGTGCCGCCTAATATTTCCAAGCCCATTTAAATGAAGTTGGAATGTGTATATTGGCGGGCCCTTTAATTTAATGAAGTCTAATGTTGGCAGTTCAAATCCGTGACATGGTTTGTTTTGGGCATGAAATTCCTTGCCGTGAAACATATGGAAATATAATATGGAAGGTCAAATATTTTATTGATATATATTTGCAATTTCCCTACAGTTGACTGGAACATTAGTGGTGAAATATTAAACTCCTGCGGCAAAGAAAGATTTGGTTATTTATGTAATGTTTTATTTCATATCTCGCATGAGAAGTATTGGTATTCATAGTTTGGAAAATCAAATATTAATTCAATCGAGCCTTTCTATTGGTTCGATTCTTTCCTGGCCACCAATATTATTTGCAGCGCTGTGAATATATCATGGGAAATATTTGATAAAATCAGAGCCCTCGCCACAAATAAACGAATGTTTTAACACTTGTCGTGAATGCTTGAAGCCGCATTTCCAGACCATCGTGGTTTTGGTTATGCTGTCAGTTGCTTTTGAGTAGGTTGGGTGTCATCTGTCTTCACGGGCTTCGGTTCTTTACCCAACGAGTATTACAGTAGTGAACAGAATATCGGTTACTACAATTAATGTTGAATAGCAATTGGAAGGCCTATAGAAGGTCGTTGTGGCTAGCGAATTCCTATAATCACTACTGGAACGGTAACCATGCTTGCAACACTTCCATATTACAGAGTACTGCTACATGCTTGAACTGGGGCTGAGTGGAATATGAATCAACTTCTACAAGTGTGGAGTTTGTTGGCAATTAGGGGTGCGTGAGGCTGTCTGTAGGAGTTTGGGAATTTATCTTGTCTGCATTCTAAAGGAGATTTATAGTCCTTGGTCGAGGTAATAAATCTGTTGTTCTCCTTCCTGGCAGGTGGGAGACGGAGCACCAACTCTAGTCCTTCTGAGGAACTAAGACAGGGAAAAGAAGCTTGAAGACTGCTACAATTGTCTATAGAGGATTGATGTTCATATTCTGAGAACAAGTGTGGTCCATACTTGGAGGAACAAGCAAAACTATGCTTGTGAGAAGAAACTGGCAGGAGTTTGCATGCAAGATGTTTTACGACATGTCATACTTTCAAAGCAAAGAATAAGGGCAGATTGAGCAAGGAATAATACATTGGAATAATAATATAGATTGATGCCAGAGTTTCATTTTTCTAGCAACATGAGTCTCTTCTTGACTACCGAACTGTCAAAAGTGGAAGGTTATGATTGTTTGGGTCACTCGTTGAATAGAAGAATAGGAGCTGGCCGCTTCATATTGCTGTTAGTATTCAGGTTGTTGTCAGGGATAGACTGTTCTCTAGAACAGAACATGGATATTCCGAAAGGCATGGAGTCTTGTAGAAGAACGTCTAAATGAATTCTCAGATATTCAGGAAACAGATTTTATATGCAAGTCAAACATAGACTGGGTAACTGAGCTCTATGGCTGTTTAAGTTCTAGGTTACTGTAACTTCAGTAACAGGTCAAAATTTCAGTACCACATCTCTGCTATACATCACTGGTATCAATATTTTAAGAATATCCATATTAATCCTATGCACATAACTGAAGCAGTGCGAGTTGTGAGACTTTTGAATTCAAGGCAAAGTTACTTATTGTTCTGCACGAGGAGATTCTTTCAAACTACTGCGGCTGGTCCCAAACTGTAGAAGGTTGTCTAGAATGAACTATGGACTCCTTAAAGGTCAGAAATTTTATAGTTTCATGCTGCAATACATTTTCGGTTGCTCTGTTGTTGAATATCCTATTTCTTTAAGACCTACTTGTAAGTTGAGTTAGACAGATCAGATCAGAAACTGAATTCTTAATTGAGAGTGATAATCTTTGATTCCAATGAAAAATATGTTTAGTTGAATGTACTATTCTTCCTATGCATAGATGGAGCAGGGGTAGCATCTTACAACTTGTGGTAGTGTACATCGAAATTTATAAAATTTAGAAGCAAAATTTTAATAATAGAAAATCTGGAAAGCCCTATGTTCTCAAAAGAATTCAATGACACATTTTATCGTGAACATTTAAGGGACCTGCAGAAAGAAATTGAAATAGGGAATGAATTATATTGCCTTGGATGGCAATTGGAGAATATAAAAGTTATGGGAGGTGTGCTTGTCAAATTGGAAGAGATAGATTCATATCTATCTAGGATAGACCCGATTGATTGCAGGCTCTTCAATTGGGCCTTGCAGCCCTCAATGGTTGCTTTAGTCCAGCGCAGGTTTATGGAACATCCACATAAAGACGTTGGGCTTGTAGTCGCCTCATGTCTTAGTGAGATCACATGGATTACAGCCCCTATTACACCTTATACCGATTACATTTGGAAGCAGGTATTACAGCTGATATTGGACAGTTTAGGTTGACTAAATAATGATAAAAGTCCTACCTTTGGTAAGCAGGCAAAAATCTTGGAATTAACAGCAACTAAAAAATTTATTCACATGTGGAATCTCGGTTGTGATTAGATGATTCAATAGTTATTCCAGTGCCTCCTAAGTAATTTCAGGAAGCATCATCTAGACAAGGTGAAGGCTTGCATAAAAACTATCGTGTCCTTGATCTTAGATGAGGACAATGACATATGTAAGTAGTTGCAATCAGATTTTTTGGCAATTTGGAGAGGGGAACAAAGGACCTCACCTGTGGCATATGAGCTCTCAGCTGAATTGATTGAGCATAAGGTTGAAAGGTTCAAGGATTTTATGACTGAAAATGAGCAAATATCAATAGGCATACAAGTTGCAGGATCTCCAGAAATGAGCAAGAACCAAATGAGAAGAGGGCAGATTTTTTCTACATGCCAAGGGGCCTGGTCACTTGAACATGTTTGTGGTATTATTCAGGGGGAAGATATATTGCAGCCAAGGGGTGATGAAAGCGTAACTTTGAATTCATCTCTTACAAGACATGATGAAGGCAAGGAAAATAGTTTCCAATCAGCCAAGAGGGTTAATTTGGAGAAAGAATTGATCATCATAGGTGAAGAGTATTCACAACTCTACTTTGGCAACTTAGAAGCTGAAATCGACAAAGATATGGTTAAAGATTGTGACAACCAGTTGGATGCCTTTAACAATTCAAGTCATGAGGAATTGTTAGATGACGTAACAACAACCTTACCTCTTCATACAAATGGGTTTGAGGCCTATGAGGACAATGATAACACCTGTGAAGGATATGAGGAATCATGTGATTTTTATAGCAGCACATCACTTATGCATAATGATGATTTGGATGACCAATCAGAGAATGCATCTCAAAATGACACTGATGAGAAGCATACTTTGAAGTGTCAGCCGAAGGTTAATGATGATGTCGTTGTTGCAGCCCTTGTACATCATGATAGCACTCACAGGGTTATTGAAGATCTCTACAAGAAGGCTCGGGTGGAAAAAGGACAAAATGGTATAGGGAGTGAGTCTTGTGTTGCTGATTTACAGGGGGTCAAATCCGCTTTCGAGGTTTGGAAATCAGAATATCTATGTTTACTTTCAGATCGTGACTACCTGTTATAGGTTGCTGAAAAATATGCTGAACAATTGAGGGAAACAGAGGATGAGATTAGTAAGCTCAACATGGAGCTTAATGTGGCTCAAGAAAAATTGGAGCACACATATTGCTCTTCAGGAAGCAAGAAATCAGATTGTGGCCACTAATCAGTACAGGGAACAGGACGACAAAGGAAGGTCTGAGTTCTTTCAAGAAGTGATTCAGGAACTTGATAGCATACAACAAACTTATGACTTGGATAGCTGTCCCAGAAGGTCAAATAACGAATCTTTGGATCATCCAGAACTTCTTTACAAGTTGGATAACTTTCAGTCAATTGACAATTTCTTGTTTGAGATGGATGCTGATTCGACATTTGATAATCCCCTATTTGAGCTAGATGAGGAAGATATTTCCAATCCGCATGACGAGGATGAGATCGATTGCAGGATTTGGGACCCAAGTCCAGTTACAAGAGATGAGTCTTGGTCACAAGACTGGAGTAACGGGGTGAGTTCAGCTGTTGAGCAGTGTGGTTCCTACATCAGAAGTTCAGGATGGGCAATTGTGTCTTATTGTATGATGGGTGATATGTTTTTCCTTGCGTTACCTCTTACTGATGGAGGTTTGTCTAGTATTGATTGCATCTTGAGACTTTTCGATTCACTCATATTTAGTGATCGTGTTAGCCTAGCCGTTTGGGATCCTAGTATTAGTATTACTGATGCATTGTTGTTTTGGGGGAGTAATGAGTTGCTTCGCCTTACTGGCCACGTTTTTGTCAGGATAGCACAGCAGCCGAGTGGGGCAACTTCTTTGAGGTTGGTATGGGATCCAAGCATTTTGGTCACAGCATGCAGGTAGGGCAAGCAATCTCTGGGAAGGGAGAATTGTAATGTCCCCTTTTTTGGGCACATTATTTCTTGTTGCGTCGTTAGCCATTTTATCATGGCCTGGTGGGCTAACCAGGGCTTTACATGGGTTAGTGTGATATTTGGCCTAGGTAATTCTAGTTTCAGGCCAATCAGAGTAGTTTCCGCAGGGTTCCCAGATACTTACTATTTATAGTAAGTCGACAGAGCTCAGTTTTCTTGGCATCTCAGTGTTGGACTTGGAGAATATCGCCGAGAGCTTTCCGGCAAGCTATCACACGTCATCTTCCGAGTTCGTTTGGTCATCCATTTTAATGGCAGAAGATTTCATATACTATTATTATACCACTTTAATATCAATTGGATATATTAATTTAAAGTGGTTTAATTAAGACAAAGTGAAATATGAAAAGACAGAGAAGGGGAAACTGAAGTCATAGGAGACTCATTTGAGATATGCTTGGTTTATGAATTCATTTTCTCTTGGAAAATCTAGGAAGCTTCCAGCTTTCAATTCTGAAACCTGAGGATGGAAACCTTCAAGCTTTCTCGGTGGATTGGACGGAAACCCAATTCATCTCTAAGGTGGATTCGCGACGGAGCTCCCCATTGCACTTCTAGGTTCTTGTCATTCGATCTTACTTTGCACACTGTATTTCAGATTGGATTGTTTTGTAATTCCATTATTGTTGCATTGCTGTTGTATAACGCAATAAAATTTGTTGAGGGTTTTATTGGAGCATATTGCTGGTTTATTTCTATAGAATCAATATGTTTATTGCATGAAATTATATGTTTAAATCTTCTAGATATATTTGAGGAAATAAGGGGAAAATATACGTTTGGGACATTTCAAAGCATTATAGTAAATCCTCATACTAAGTTGCATGTATAAGAAACATATATGGCTTAATTTCATTTTTTAACTTATTTGAATTGGTAGATATCTCCAAAGTATAGTGTAGGCCTCATGCATTATAGTGCTACATTAGATTGAGCATGCTTAAGTATTGAGCTTTAACCAACATTTCTGTCAAATCTATTTGAGTAGGAGTGCATGTGGATTTAAGTTGTGTTTAGTCTATCTAGCATTAATAAAAGAAAAAGTCATGAGTTAAGAAGGATTTTCTTTACCATTGAGTACATTGTGTGGAGAAACCCCAAAAAATGATTCCACCTTATTTTGTTAAACAGTATAGAGAGCCACCATTGTCTGAGCTCTTGTGAGTATAACATGATTTGTGAGTGAAATTCACCAGCTGATCCTATTTTTTGGAACTTCAAATCCAATATTCAACATGTTTTGCATTTGTTTTCTTAGGAAAACACGACTGAATCCTTTCAAATCCTGTTATATTTGAAGCAACATGCATCAAAATAAAACCTAGTTCTAAGTTGCATGAGGTGTGAAAATGAATTTCCAACATAGATATATAGCTTAATTTAATTTTTTAACTTGTCTATATGGGTAGATTTCTCTCAAAGTAAAGGATCAATGTCAATTACAAAAAGCATTACCCATTTTGGCAAGACTGCTACCTTCCTATCCACTATATGAAGAATTAAAAGTATTCTACCCCATGGATGTCCTAGTGATTGTTGGATGGAAATGAAATGTCCACTTGCCATCCTTGGCATTTGGGCCCCAACAAGGACTTAACCCCACAAAGGGATGGCATTTGTGGAGACACCATCCTTAGAAGTAGAAAAACATCCAAGCATCCCTTAACAGTCCTAGTACTACCCTTCCTAACCACTATATGAAGAATTAAAACAAGTGTAGCCCATAGATGTCTGTAAATAATTTTATAAGTTTTAATTAAAGATTAAAACTAATTATTAAGGAACTATTAATTATCATGCCACCGCATATGTTGATGTTTTGTAGCTTCTGTCGGATAAATCCTATGAGACTATTGAAAATATATATATATATATATATTATTATGTGAGATATAATATACATAGATATATATCTAAAATACTATTAGGAGAAATTAATATTATAAAGATTCAGAGGCATTACATATGTGTGTGTGTGTGTGTGTGTATAGTTACATAATCAATCATCATTATATTAATCTCAAAATAATGAATAGACATGTCCCATGAAGGGACATGTCTCTCCTAGCCTCATTCTCAATATAAATGAAAGAGAGATTGTTGCATTTGGAAAACACAAACAACATAGAGTGCTATTACATTTGCAGCTATCCTAAAACTTAACATGGTATCAGAGCTAGACTGCAAATGTCAGAGAGTAGTTTCTTGATGGTGAATGTGTGAATGTCTCAGAAAATACAGTCTTAGTACAAAGACCATATCTCCCAAATAAACCGTTGGATGTTTCTGAATTTTGGATATGTTTGTGAAAAACCAATTTCACAGAATCTCACCGAAGCGATTGGAGAGATAATGTCGGGTTCAAAAGTTATGACCGACTGTGTGTGTGTCTATGTGAAATTTCTCAAAGCGGCTTTCATTAAAGAGATATATTAATTTGTTATGATCGTGGTCAAGCATTAACAAAGAAGTACATATTCAAGGAAGGGTGTTTCTTTCTACAAAGAAAGTATTAACTATAGAGTGTCACCTCACTTGGAGCAAACATGTCATTTCACAAGAAGACATGAGAATTGTTCAACGATATAAGAGTGGGAATTGTCCATTGTGGGGGGGAATAATAACCAATGTCACATTTCCATTTGAACCATCCTTAGTGGGGAGATAATTCAAAGGGGAGATGTCTCTCAAATAATATGAGGTGTTTTATGATTTGATGCATATGGACCTCATTAAAGCAACTTGTGTCAAGGATGTTGATGCGCATATAAGTATTTATTATCCTTGAATATTACAATTATCTACTCATTATAGTCTCTCTCTCATATGTATTTCTATACGTACTATAAGAGCTATTTGCCTTGATCTTTTTCCGAGATGCTCTTGCAAGAAAAAGAAGATTGATATCAGATTCAGAGGGAGTGTCATTCTTTAGAGGTAACTTTGGACGAAGAGCTAAGAAGTTTGATATCAGACTTAGAGGGAGTCTGACAGTTCATCTTAAGCAATCTTGGATGAAAAAGATCAACAGATTGATATCTTCTCAATGAGTTCTTCTCTGTGAGAGAAGTTCAAGGTGAAATCCCTTGTTTCCACCCTCTGGGCTGAGGCGTGGTGGATGTCATATGTGTGACTCTGTGTTTTTAATGGGCCTTCCCCTATGTAAATCATGAGGAAGTGACGACTTCCAAATGATTATCACTTGTATTTGTTAAAGTTATTGGAAGGTGACAATCTTACAATAACTTGATCTTCTATCATGATAGACATCTTATGATGGCTGAAACAGATCATGATAGATGATATCTTGCATGGTGGATTAAGTTCCTTAAACAAGCCGTGATCTTCTATTGTGATAGACATCTTATGATGGCTGAAACAGATCATGCTAGATGATATCTTGCATGGTGGATTGAGTTCCTTAAACAAGCCATGATCTTCTATTGTGATAGACATCTTATGATGGCTGAAACAGAGCATGATAGATGATATGAATGTTCCTATGGTAAGTGCACATTACCTATGGACATTTGTTGAGTACTTGGTGGACATCATGAGACTTGATGTTGGTAGGCCATTACTCTGAGCACTTGGTGAATATCAT
>MU225441.1:1709231-1721288 GCA_018584345.1 Thuja plicata
TTGTATGTGTTTTCCAAATGCAACAATCTCTCTTTCATTTATATTAGGAATGAGGCTAGGAGAGACATGTCCCTTCATCGGACATGTCTATTCATTATTATTTATAAGAAAGGACATGCCTCTTCCTATTAATCATAATTTAATCAATCTTATAATGTTTCATCAATCAATTATTAATTAAGTATAATATAATAATCTAATATTAAATATTAAATTTCATATGATTAATAATAATATAACATATATAATATATTATTATTAATCAACATGTATTATATATATTCTAATGATCATACGACTGAAGCTACAAACATTAACACAAGGCATTCTTCCTGATCATTCCACCTCCAATCCGAATCCCTTGTTATCAGATGATAAGAAGAGAAGAAGACTTGGCTGCTTGAATGAATCTGATCCCTATCTTGCTTAAGCCCGCTCTGATACCATGTTAATCTTTTATACTAGGAATAAAGATAAGCAGCAAAACAAAAAATAATGAACATTAAAACAAAGAAATTACCCTGGGAAAACCCTCCAACATGAGGGAGAAAAACCCAGCCACAAGAAAATATCACTTATACTCAATGAAAAAGCAGAATACAGATTTACAATTTGGCCAAATACTAGGCTGAACTTCCCACCCATGTGATAGCACCTCTCCAGATATAAATATAGAGACAATCAAAGAATATCAATCTATATTCCTACAAATTCCTCCTAGAAGAATATTTAAAATTGCCTTGATCCTTCATTGTCTTGTCGTTACAAGGTGAAGACACTTTATTGTCTTGACTCTTCATTGCCTTGCCGTTACAAAGAAGATGATGCTGTGTTGAGTTGGCTTCAATAATATATCTATTTATTTTGAATACAAGAGAAAAAGATGACTCTCACAGCTATAACATCAACAAATATTACTTTAACAGCAGAAATTGTTTCTATATTTATTGAATAGTGAAGAATTCAAGTACTATGTGTCATGTCCCCTCTCTAAATAAGATTTACTAATAAATAATAATATAAAATTAAAATAAATAAATAATCAAATAAATTATAATATAAGATGATTACACAATAAACAAGTAATGAAAAAACTTATATGAGAAGATACAAGTGATCTATTATCTTGACAAGACTCCAAGCATATGTGACAGCATAGGAATCAGACAAAAATGAATAATATAAAATAAATAAGATGAGGATAGTAATCCTTGATGGACAATGATTAGGACTATTAATAAATATTAAAAATCAGTGATTTAATAAAAGCCTTTGAGAATGGGATAAAGGCATGAATGTCATTGATTGTCCAATATCTTGCCGCCGATAAGAACTGGCAAACCAACTCATCAAAATGATAAACAAAGGTGACTAATACACGATTAAGGCACAAACTAATCGATGTAAAGAGAAATGATAGTAGTAGATATCGACAATTAGAAAGAGTATAAGAATGATCACTATTATGAATAGCGATTATATTGTTACCATTGGATTATGGAGAAGCACAAATGGTATTAACAAGGGCAGCGGTTGTCAATATAGAAGGATGCAACTACTCGAGGAAAGATATCATATCAAGAAACATGTATCTAGAAAAGTAACCTACCATCGTATAGATAGGAATCGTTTGGGGAGATAATGGGATATCATGGAAGAATGACATTACATAGAGGAAAATACAGGTATGTTGGCAGATCAATAACTCTGTATTCACCATCTGGCAACAAGTCTAACAGCCAGAACACATAGGAGATTACTATTTATACATTTTCTCACAACTAACAGCAATAAGGGCCAGCGTATGGCCAAGGTCATATATAAAATATGTATTGTATCAGTTCATCTTAAATAATCAGAACTAGTGTGTCTATATATATATATATAACTTAATAATAATTAATCAAAATCATTTATATTATATTAAATCTATACATATGTAGTATACACACACACATATATATATTAATAATAATGATCAGAATTATATATATATTTATGTTATATTTCAGATGTAAATATACATATATATCTATAATACATAAGATATATATATATATATATATATATAAGGAATAAAGAGTCTTTATATAGTCTATTATATATATTATATGATAATAAGAAAGAAATCAGAATCATCTATATATAGTGTATATTTATCTAAATGTTCTGTAACATATCTCTAAATGATCTACTATTTACATCTGTAATATATATATATATATATATATATATATATATATTCATTAGTAATAATGGAGTCATAATTGTATATGACAATGTTCAGATGCGTTACAACTTAGTACCTGAAGAGGAAGGGACTAAGTGTTTCCAAGGAGGGGCTTGTTGTGATGACCCCATTTTTTAGCAGGTATTGACAGGGCTTGGTCAGCTCATTATCACGACCCTTGTGAGTTGACGCCTGGTTTTGAGGGTCCCAGTTGGCAAACTTGCTATTTTTAGTAAGTCTGGACTTACTATTTTTAGTAAGTTAGTTTGGTCACTTTCTATTTCTGGCAGGGCAGTATCGGTAGTGGTCAGTACTGCAGACAATATTCAGTTTGTGCAGTTCTTTGGCTGGGGACTTACTATTTTTAGTAACTCTATTTTTAGCAGTTGCCATTTTTGGCAGTGCAGTGGGTGGCTTTGGCAGTTAGGCATCACCTGCAGCGAATGTTGGATTTATTGCACGAGCTCATATTTATTAATTAATAATTAAAGTCATATTATTATAATAATGTTTTAGAAGTTGATAATTAAAAGAGCTGTGAACTGAAGTTCTTTTTGGGAAATTGTGGCCAAGGATGGATTATAAATATGAGCTCATTTCATTGGGATTCGCATTGGATTATTGATTAAACTTTTGACCTTGTGGCTCTGTGTCGGAAATTCTGAATCGTGCCCTTGCTGAAGTATAAGGGTTTCTAAGTTCTGCATATTGGCAAATGTGCTAAGATAAACATTTGTTACATCTCTCTACTGTTTTGTTGTGGCTAAGGCATAAGATTTATTCTGGAGATTTTGTCTGAAGAGGTTGTTGATAATTAATTGGCACACTACGAGTGAAATTAATTCTGAAAATCAATTTGTCATTGAACTGAGACCTACATTAAGAGGTCGATCTCATTGTAGTTGTTGAAGAAGGCTAATAGGTGGGCTGTGTATTTATCCTGGCAGCGTATGGTGATAGAAGGAATTCTTTCTGCATTGCGGGAGACAGCTGGGACTAATTTTAGTGTCAATCCGCACCCACAAGAAGCCGAGTAACCAGGGTAATGTGTTGCGTGTGTTTATGAGCATTGCGGGTGAAGTTTAAATGATTTGCTGCCAACATGCAACGCTCCAAAAATCATTACAGGGCCCGCGATTTGTTTGCAAGTGGAGACTTAAAGGTGACGTTAGCAATTGTTAGGGATTTATGAAGTTTTCGAAGCACATGGACATAATGGTATTTACGAATGCATCCCTTTAGTATTTGATTTAAAATCTTTGCAAAGTCATTAGTGTAGCAATCTCCAACTTCAACATTTGTTGGCGAATATATCAGGTTCTTTCAATTCTGAAATTAGTGTTTGAATAAATTCATTGAATGTAATTTCCAGAATTTCATCAAATAAGCATTCTAAAACAATTGTGTATGCTAGCTGAGAATTGTCAAACTGAAATTGAATAATTAAATAAAGGAATTATTGCTAGAAATTGTTATCTTCGTGCAAAATCAAATTGAATTATTAGAGAGCCAGGTTGGGCTCATTACAGTGGTATTAGAGGAGTTTCCTGCCATCCTGTGGGGTAGGAAAATATTTATTAATGTAGAATTGCTGTTATATTTAGAGTGATCAGCACTCTTGCATTTCTGGCTATGGATAGATACAGGCGGCTTAGCTCCGAGAGTCGGCGTAGCAGTGCGGGGAATAGTGACAAAATAAATAGATTAATCGAGAGACTTAGGCTTCATCAGCAGAGGATGGCAGCAAGACTGTCAGATCGAGAGACAGTAGATAGGGCAGCGAGGTACATGGTTTCTGCCTTCAATAGGCCGGCATCGAGATCGCAGGTAGGAGGCTTGAGTTTTCCCCGACAGTTGTCCGAGATGTGGATCCACCAGTATATAGTACGACACCTACTCATGGATCTGATGATAGACACTCCACACATACACAGGTGGACGTGTCCGTACCAGTGGTAGACTGCAGTACTAAGCTTCAGCCGGTTGAGGCATTCCGAGTAATTGCTGCAGTTGGTGCAGAGACAGTTGATACAATAGTTGCCTCTAATGGTCCAGATTCTCTCGAGGAGGGAATTGTTATCGGAGATTTATATGTCAGTGGTCATAGTGTAGCTCTGGAGCGAGAGGCAACACCCCTCTCAGGTGGGATAGGCGAGAGAATGGAGCTACCTTGTTGTGGTATTGATGATCAAGGTGTTACAGCTGAGTCGACAGATGTCGGCTCATTTTCAAGAGTTATTGATTCACATCCTGACATTGATTCAGATGTACAGAGTCAAGAGATAACAGTTGAGCATCTGTTAGGGGATGTAGATGCAGTGAGTATGAACACTTTAGATGATTTGTTAGATGATGATATAGGCTGCATGGGGATGACATTCCTTATCAGATATTGGGCGATGACTCTGAGGTGCTCTTGGATGGGTCCCAGGATCAGGACTCACAGGGGCTCTGTTATTGGCAATACTACTAGGGTTTCCGCTTCTTCTGAGGTGTTGGTTATGGTACCGATGAGTTGTATCGCAGTTGCAAATGTGCGAGGACAGTAGCACACATGGGGTGAGCAATTCTGGGTCAGTTTACTGTCACAGTGCAGTCAGTGGGAAGGAGAGCTTGCATAGGAGGCAGGGCTTACAGAGGCATCATGTGTCTAGTCAGCTGAAGGTGAGTGACAGAGACATCTCTTCAGTTGTTGAGCATCTTGATGCGATTCGTCAGATGTTAGCCGCATCTGGTTGGGGTGCTGCTATGTCTGATGAGCACAGTGATAGTAGTCTTTCCCTAGCAGAGGTTCATGCGCTTCGAGAGGCTGTCAGAATCTTGAAGCATAATTACACACAGTTAGTTGCTGACAAGGATTACCTCCTAGAGTGGGGCAGTACCTCTTATGAGACATTGTTAGGGAAAGAGGAGGAGGTGGTTGAGCTTACCCTGACTGTGGACTCACTGCAGTGTACCCAGTTGGCTTTACAGGAGTCACAGACTCAGTCACGATTGGAGGTGACCGTAGAGTTGGAGCATGTTCGGTCCACACCAACCGCAGACCCAGTTCAGTTGCACAATGAGGTGGTTGGTGGTGTGTTGGCTTCTACAGTCGGGGATGAGGGACGTGATGATGTGGCAGACACATCCATCCAGGATTCGGGCACAACACATATAGAGGAGGTGAGAGCATCAGTGGAGACGAGCTCTCATGGTGATTTGCTTCCTTCTACTGGAAGCGAATCTATTTCCACATTTCAGACAGATGGTAGCAGTAGGCAGTTGGCAGTGCCACATTTACAGGAGGATCAGCTGTGGGTTGCGGGGGAGCAGGTTGACGCTTCCACGTATAATGTTTATTGCACCAAGACATTCATGGAGTATCTTCTTGAGAGTGCAGACTTGCAGGGGAGTTCGTACCAAGTATTTGAGGGTACTCTCATTCGAGGCTTTTGCGCTATACGACGCTTAGTGGGGAGTATTGTAGAGACCTTGGCTACAATGCTTCCCAAAAGGGATTTTATGGTTGGGTTTGCTGAGAGGATGGCCCAGGATCCTACCCAGCCTGTAGTTACGTGGAGTCAGAGATTGGAGCCATCTCCGAATTCCCAGTTTGGTAGTGATGAGCCATTGACGGAGATTGGGGCTTTCTATCGGCATTTCCATGAGGTGTCCTCATCATGTTTCATTGACCCATAGGCAAAGGATTTGGTTTTACATCGATATGGGTGGGCTCCAGTTTCAAACCATCCGTTGTGGGATGGGTTAGTACCATCCTTCGTAGATGGAATTGGCAGTTGCAAGTTGGATCACTTATAGTATCGATACAACCAGGACAGTTTATCAGAGGTTGAGTTCGGTGGTAGGGACTCAAGTACTGGCAGAGTTGGTGTTTCAGTTGGGCTGAGTCCCGCTGAGTTGTTTCTTCCATCGGCACCTACAGTTAGTCTTCGGATGATTTTGTCCTTGATGTTAGTTATTCGAGAGTTGGTGCTATAGGGGCTAGTTGTGCGCGACAGTGATATTACACAGTTTCACCCTTGGGATCTAGGTGGATTGTGATATACATTTTGCTTAGGGATTGCTTGGGGACAAGCAATCTTGGGGAGGGCGGACTGTGATGACCCCATTTTTTAGCAGGTATTGGCAAGGCTTGGTCAGCTCATTATCGCGACCCTCGTGAGTTGGCGCCTGGTTTTGAGGGTCCCAGTTTCTATTTCTGGCAGGGCAGTATCGGCAGTGGTTAGTACTCCACATGATATTCAGTTTGTGCAGTTCTTTTGCTAGGGACTTACTATTTTTAGTAACTCTATTTTTGGCAGTTGCCATTTTTGGCAGTGCAGTAGGTGACTCTGGCAGTTAGTCATCACCTGCAGCGGATGTTGGATTTATTGCACGAGCTCATATTTATTGATTATTTATTTATTAATTAATGATTAAAGTCATATTATTATAATTATGTTTTAGAAGTTGATAATTAAAAGAGCTATGAACTGAAGTTCTTTTTGGGAAACTGTAACCACGGATGGATTAAAAATATGAGCTCATTTCATTGGGATTCGCATTGGATTATTGATTAAGCTTTTGACCTTGTGGGTCTGTGTTGGAAATTCTGAATCGTGCCCTTGCTGAAGTATAAGGGTTTCTGAGTTCTGCAAATTGGCAAATGTGCTGAGGTAAACATTTGCTACATCTCTCTACTATTTTACTGTGGCTAAGGGAGAAGTTGATTTATTCTGGAGATTTTGTCTAAAGAGGTTGTTGATAATTAATTGGCACATTGAGAGTGCAATTAATTTTGAAAACCAATTTGTCACTGAACTGAGACTTGCATTAAGAGGTCGATCTTATTGAAGTTGTTGAAGAAGGCTAATAGGTGGGCTGCGTATTTATCTTGGCAGCGTATGGTGATAGAAGGAATTCTTTCTGCATTGTGGGAGACAGCTGGGACTGATTTTAGTGTCAATCCGCACCCACAGGAAGCCGCGTAACCAGGGCAATGTGCTGCGTGTGTTTATGAGCATTGCGGGTGAAGTTTAAATGATTTGCTGCCAGCATGCAACACTCCAAAAATCATTACAGGGCCCGTGATTAGTTTGCAAGTGGAGACTTAAAGGTGACGTTAGCAATTGTTAGGGATTTATGGCATTTTTGAAGCACATGGATAGAATGGTATGTACGGATGCATCCCTTTAGTATTTGATTTAAAATCTTTGCAAAGTCATTTGTGTAGCAATCTCCAACTTCAACGTTTGCTGGCGAATATATCAGGTTTTTTCAATTCTGAAATTAGTGTTTGAATAAATTCATTGAATGTAATTTCCAGAATTTCATCAAATAAGCATTCTGAAATAATTGTGTATGCTGGCTGAGAATTGTCTAACTGAAATTGAATAATTAAATAATTGAATTATTGCTAGAAATTGTTATCTTCGTGCAAAATCAAATTGAATTATTAGAGAGCCAGGTTGGGCTCATTACACTTGTCTAAATCCAGTCAATAGTATTACTCCCAATACAGGGTAGGGGTCAGCGTCCCGAAAGCCTTGAGGGCAAATCCCAAGATAGGATACGGGCTTGGACCTGTAAACTTTAAGGGAACCTATCGTAATTGGTCTCTAGGCACCTTGGTTACATGCCTATTAGCCCTTCCTTCATTGAGTTGAAGTAGTAATAAGGTCGGTATGGATGTTAATAATATATACATATAACTTAATCTAATTAAATGAATGAATAATTCTCTTTACTTTGAATATCTTATAGATTGAATCATTATATCTTAAACCATTTAGCTTAGGCCTTAAATATTAAATTTGGGTTGAATTGGTAAATGACTAAGTCTAAACCTATCAGGGGGCATTACAAATGGTATCAGAACCTTGATCATGCCATCCTGCAGGGTAAAGATAAAAATAATGGATTAGTCAATGTGTGTATACTTTGTGTATGCTTCGTGTATTCATGCATTAATGTGTATACTTGGTGTATGCGTTATGTCTTCATAGATTTTTACGTATACTTCAGATTTTCAAGGGTATTTTTGGTCAATCTAGAAACAAGAGATAATTTGAGAAGATATGAATTTATGAGTAAACGTTGGTGCTTGGAACTAAATGCTTATTGTGAGTGTATTTAATGCATACTCTTCATATCTGTACTTGTGTTTGCCTCACTTCATACATGTTACTCCATGAGGACACCCCTCATGTATGCTTAATGCTTGCTTCATGCATTACATATTTGATGTGTATTTATTGCTCCATTTTTTATGTTTTTGATGTGTGCTTATCCACTACTTCATGTTTTTTATATTTGGGGTGTAATTAAGTGTGCTACCTCATGCTTTAAGTGCCCGACGTATATTTATTGCCTTGTGTATATTTATATGGCTTCATGCCCAATTTGTATTCATACTTCATGCCTTATGGGAAGGTTTCATATATTGAAGCTTTACACTTATGTATATTGCTGCTTCATGCTTCATGCTTTATGGACTACATGTGTGCTCCATGCCTTAAGCATATTCATATGTATCCTCCATGTATGCTTAAGTGAATCCAATGTGTTTTTTGTGTATACTTCCTGACTGCAGTAAATACATGAGTACATTTAGTGCTTTATGTGCTATGTGTGCTTCTTGACTTAAAATAATTCATGTGTATGCTTCATGTGCTATGTGCATTCACGTGTATGCTTCATGACTTCATGGATTCGTGCATATGCTCCATGACTTATGTGAATGTTATGTACTTTTACACTACATGTATCCACGTGTATGTCTATGCATCAAGTGTATTTATGTGAACACATCATGTGTATTCACGTCTACAATTCATGCCTTACATGTATTCAGATGTGTGATTGATGTCTTGAGTGTACGATCTCTGCTCACATACACTCATTTATGTCTTGTGTGTATACACACGCCTCTCGCCTTAAGTGTATTTGAGTGCCTACTCCATGCTTTATGTGTATTGGTGTGTATGATTATAGGTATTTAGATGAATACTTCATGACTAGTGTGTTTTCAGTATAGTTACTTCATGAGTGTGTGTGCCTTCCTAATATATAGTTTTCATGCGTGATGTCTCCAAACAAGCTTATTCCATGAGTGTTCTACGAGTACTTATAATTGTTTCAAGAGCTATATTCTTGCATTCAAAGTGGCAAGGTGCATGTTTAACTTCTATCTGTAAATATGACTAATAAGACATTTAGAAAAAATGGCATAAGGACTGTTGAACATAGCCATGATGTATGATAGGATGGTGGATTATGGATGAGACTCCATGATTACTCAATCATTGCTCGAGGACAAGCAATTTTGGAGAGGGAAGGACTGTCATGTCCCCTCTCTAAATATCATATACCAATAATTAATAATATAAAATTAAAATAAATAAATAAACTATAAATAAACAAATTAAAATAAAATAAATAAATAGATAAATTATAATATAAGATGATTACACAATAAACAAGTAATGATCAAACTTATATGAGAAGATACAAGTGATCTATTATCTTGACAAGACTCCAAGCATATGTGACTGCATAGGAATCAGACAAAAATGAATAATACAAAAAAAATAAGACAAGGATAGTAATCCTTGATGGACAATAATTAGGACTATTAATAAATATTAAAAAATCAGTGATTGAATAAAAGCCTTTGAGTATGGGATAAAGGCCTGAGTGTTGTTGATTGTCCAATATCTTGCCGCCGATAAGAACTAGCAAACCAACTCATCAAAATGATAAACAAAGGTGACTAATATATGATTAAGGCACAAACTAATCGATGTAAAGAGAAACGATAGTAGTAGACATCGACAATTAGAAAGAGTATAAGAATGATTACCATTATGAATAGCGATTATATTGTTACTGGTTCGATTATATGGAGAAGCACAAATGGTATTAACAAGGGCAGGGGTTGTCAATATAGAAGGACAGGAGGGACAGGTTCGAATGGATGTGGTGGGATCGGATGCCATGGTGACAGTGGCAGCGACACTTTTGCAAGATTCCCCGATGGACCCACCTCCTCCGGCCGACCCTGCTCATGTTGGGGCGATGTGTTCGTGGATCAGTCGACGATTTCAGTTGGTCCCTGCTCCACCACGCACAGTTCTTTCTCCTCGCCAGGAGGGCCCTCTAGAGATCATCAGTATCGACTCAGCCGATGTGACAGTAGCTACAAATATTCCATCTGTGTCCGAGGAGGATGGGGCAGTAGAGACAGTGGCTCCATTGGTCATTGAGCCAACCATGGGGGAAGGCGTAGCGACGGAGGTCCCTTATGGCTTTGAGTTATCCCGCCCGGCTACCCTTACCAGATCGGGGCCGCTGGAGGGAAAGGACGTGGAGGCCTACTCAGCCGACATGGTCACTCGGGGTCGTCGGTTGGTGGCTATAGCTGAGTCACGCACTATGGCCACTGTGGTCCAAGAGTTGAGGCGTCTCTTAGCCTTTGCCTGGGTAGGGTGCAGTGTAGCATTTGCATATTGTTTTGAGAGAGGGTTGTGGCCTGCAGAGGAGACTACGGAGATGTTGGTTGCATGGGTTGTTCCTACGCCGGTACTAGAGAGTGAGGCAGAGACTCTCGTTCGAGAGCTTGAGCAGACCGTTCGGGATGGGTACTATACATTGAGGAGATCTGAGTATGTCTCGTCGGACCGTGAGACTGCATTGGTGACCGCACAGAGAGCTCGGGAGGAGCTAGGCACCAAGTTAGAGGCAGTGGAGAGAGTCTTACTCTAGTGTCCCTAGGAGTTGGTGGCCGAGCAGGCAGCACGGGTTGCTGTGGAGGAGAGACTGGTTAGGGAGACCGTGGCTTGGGAGGAGCGATTGGCAGCAGCGCAGGCCAAGAATAAGGCCAAGGAGAAGGAACTTTTGGAAAGATATGATAATCAAGAAACATGTCTCTAGAAAAGTAACCAACCATCGTATAGATAGGAATCGTTTGGGAAGATAATGGGATATAATGGAAGAATGACATTACATAGAAAAAAATACAGGTATATTGGCATATCAATAAATCTGTATTTACCGTTTGGCAACAAGTCTGACAGCCAGAACACATGGATATTACTATATATAGATATTCTCACAGCTAATAGGACTAAGGGCCAACGTATGGCCAAGGTCATATATATAATATGTATTGTATCAGTTCATCATAAATAATCAGTAGTAATGTGTCTACAGATGCCTATATATATATATATATCATAGTTACAGGACTCTGCGAGTCCTGGCAGGACTCGCAGTTTCCATGGACTCTGAGTCCCGTGGCCAGGACTCTGTCGTAGCCAGCTGAACCATAAAGTAAAAAATAAAATTTTTTAAAATGTTTTTAATGATTTTTTGGCTTATATGATCATATTGCAATAGCAAGTTCCAAAAATTTTAAATGGTGATGCCCAATAAGGAAACCAACATGGAGTAGTAAAAAATGTCTCACATGTAGCAGGTATGAAACATAACAATTTGTCTGTAAAGCAGATTGCAGCATGATTTCACTTAAAATTTTGCCAAAAAAGCAGTCTCATATCACGGATTGTAATCACAAAGTCCTAGAACCATGTATTAAAACAGCACTATCAAATTTGAAAGCATTGCAACAAATAAAATGCTATCCTTTTAAAGAATTGGACATCTCTAGAACAATAAAAGAACAACTTTAAGGTTTGTGAAACATTGAAAAACAATTGTCTGTTAAACCGGTCATTTGACAAAGTTAAAATATGATGACATTTGAGCAATTATATACTTGATATCATTCCAAAAATTCATAATGATCTTTCTAATCTACTAACAAAAAATTTAAGCGAAGTTGTTAT
>MU225441.1:1752272-1768244 GCA_018584345.1 Thuja plicata
TTAATAGTTTGAATCATAATATCCTGCATAGCTGTAGTAACCTCTTTTCCATGTGTCCTTCTGATCGTAACCAGGAAATGATGAAACATAACATAAATCAAATCATGCAAACCTAAATCCAACAAGAGGTTACTAATTCTGACTTCTACAAATAGTTTCAGTATGCAAAACCTTCTTGAAGTATGAAGATCATCTAGATTCTGAAAGTTATCAATTATTAATGACAATATCTTCTTCATTGTAATAACATCGGAGGGCATATGTGGAGATGTAATTCTCAAAATTTCACAAAAACATGAAGCCAATATCAATCTGATGTGTGTATCAGAATGCATCACCAACCAGTTTTGATTCAAAGCAAAATGCACAAGTGGGGAATGTGACCGTCCTACTAGATACAAACTGCCTTCCAATTTAGTCAGGATGTTGCAAATAATTTTCCTGGGTTGCTGAGTGCGAAGCTTGTCAATAGGTTCTAATAGAGCATTAACCAAACAAATGTTTTCTTCTGACCCCATATCTGGTTTTTAAATTATTCACCACACAGGCTGGCAGGACCAAAGCTCTGATACCATGTAACATTCCCTGCTTAGTTTTGTCCAATCTCATCACATAAATCACTATTTTAATGATTAGGCTTATCGACAAACATTTTTGCATGTTTACTTCTGTTTATGAATAAAATACTGTTCTGCTGTTTGCTACATTGAAGGTGTTGATACCATGAAAAATTCCAAAATACTGTTGTAGTTCTCTCAGACTTATTGTTCTCGGTTCCTATGGTGCATAGTATCATACACACAAAAAATAATAATTGCTTGAACAAGTATACTTCTAAGAACAAATACAACCACCTTATTAATGTTCTCTATGTGTTAATAATTATAGTCGTTGCGTACACAATGGATAAATATGTATTATATTCATATGAGAGTTGAGAATAGACTCAGGCACCTGAAATAAACAGAAGTAATGTCCTGGCGGATGAATAGTACCTGCATATTCTTGACTTGTTCATTCGCTAGCAATTATTCCATATTGCTCAGCCGCCAATTCACCTCCCTATCACCCGCGTGATGCAGCAACCAATATCGATGAGTACTTGATGGTGTAAGCTACTACCAATCAACGCATATTTATCTAAATATGCAAGTGTCTACTAATATCTGCTATTTCGCACTTCGTGCCAAGCCAACACGGCACTGTTTTTTCGTATGTCAAACACGCTGGCTAGCAATACCGCTAGCAAACAAATCGATGTGTCTCCCATCCACTACAGTCCACTGCTTGTCGTTTTGCGTTGTACCGCTTTCTTCAATCAACCCGTGACTCCTGCGGAAGAATGAAGATCCACGTTTATTATGCTTAGCCGGTTCACTCAATAAGCGACGGCAACCGACTTCCACACAGCGTTTAAACTTCCAGATATCCGTCAACTTTTCAATACTCGATTCCACTAGGCCAGTCCATGCTCTGACAAAAGGAATAGTTCGTCTTCTTCTTCAGAATATTTTCACAAATCTTCCATTCCCTCGGTTCCTCCAAAGAAGCCATTATTTAACAACGCCAAAATTGGTTAAGAAGTCCCGTAAAGGAACTACCGTAGGTAACAAAAATAATGTTAACATAATAGTATTAACTTTATTCGCACCATAACTTATAATTATTTAATATTAATTTGTCTTTAAGAATTAATATTAAATAATTACCTCCTTTATTAATCAAACTTACTTATTGAATTATTAAATAATATATTAATTCAATAACTCAATCCGGAACATTACAACATATACATACATACATACATGTATGTATGTATATATGTATCAGTATGTATGTATGTATGTGTGTGTGTGTGTGTGTGCAGCTAAAAGATAGAATTAAGTTTAGAATGTCATATACCAATACATATGCTAAACAAAACCATTACAAATTTCAAATTTTGAAACATATCATTCTAATTTAAATTCAGGTTTCTGTATCAAAAAGACCAAGCCAAAATCTCATGATAGATAAGTTCAGAGTTCACTAATTAGCAGTCTAGAGCTTAAAATTATCTAAAAGATCAAACTAGAATCACTAAACATTTCGGCATTTAAAAACACAACTCCCAGATGTGTACCCACAGGAGATTTGCTTCAGAATCCGATTCCGGTACGTTTCGTACCCAGAATGGCCGGGAAATGTCCCACGATTCAGCAACTTAGATTTATTTGTATCTTAAAAATTCAAATACCGATTGTGTTACTTCGATAGCCACATTTGCAGTCCCCAAAATATAGAAAGGGATTTGCATCCCTGAAACTTGAAGCACCATTCTAAAAATGTGTTAATAAATTAAAGATACTCACAAAATATTAACAGATTCTTGAGCAATCTCCTCAGAAAATGAAGACACAAACAATCCATAAATATTAAGAAACTTGTAATTTACAAATGTAAAAAATTCCATCATATTTAAATCAAATTTTTCCAAAAGTATATCCTTACAACAGAATGCATAAAACTTGCGTGGCCTTATTATTGTCAATGAGAATTCTAACGTAGATTGGTTGAGTAAATTCAAGAACAATAAATTCAACATTCACACAAGCATTTTCAAGAAAAAAAGACAATTTTAATTGGAATTCATACTCTCTAAGAATGACTGACCTCATGGAGCATATATTTCTGGAGAAGCCATTCTTTAGGTAATATACCAAGTGAAAGTTTAACAGGAACAAGGTACTTAAGAATCATCCTGTTTACAACAAATGGATATCAATTAGCGACAACAATTACATGAAATAATATAATGCATAAAAAAAGATATTCTATAGCTTGTTACATACAAATAAACTTAAAGCAGTCAGGAAATTTCCAAAGAGTAAGATTTTTTAGTATGGATGCAGACCTCTATTCAATGTTTTTCTACACATTTTCTCCAAGCAATATTCATTTTGTTTAGAATGGCACTTGCGTACTATATCCTATTCTAAAGCAGAACAGCCTACATGAGCTGGCACACCTGAATCAAACCTTATGTTTGCTTTTTTCTGAGGATTGCAATGCACTAGCGCATACATAAGTTTCTGATCTGCCTGTTAGGCAAGGAAAGCAATACATTTCACAATTATTATACATTTGAGTAAATTAAACATTTGAAATACTGGTGGCAAAAAGGAATAAAAGATCTTACAAGGGAAAAGCATCCAACTTATTCTAATTGACACTGACAGAAAAAATGCACTAAATTAGAAAAAATTTGAATCTCATCCATACATAATTGTAGTCTTGACCAGGAAAAGATTTGTGGAGTCTACAAATAATATATATATTTCTATGTTGAATTCATCTCTATAAAGGAGTAGCATTTCAACCTTGGTAAAAATTACACATGATTAGATCCAGCCTAGGTTTTAGAAACCTTGAAGCAATACAAAATGAACAGTATTATATGCCTACACTGCAGATACCCCCTATGGACTTAAAATTTAGCATTGAAATAAAACTTGGGACTGATATCATAAGCTTTCGTATTTGAAATTACACACATGTTATGAATACAATATTAGAATTATAATAAAACTTTTGATGGTGATTCTGACGATAACTTTTATCGTCCTTTAGATCATTTTATTTAATTATGTAGTTACGTGTTCTTTAATTTCACCATTTGAGTATCATCAGAGTTGCTCTTGCTATTTCCATTCTTTGAATGCATATTGTAATATTAATTATAATTTCAATGTTTCATTAATGTTATTTTGGAATATCCATGTGAGACAGAATGCCTACAATGACCACTGTTCCATAAAAAACTTTATGGAGATATGTATTAGAGTATCATCAAGACTGATACTGGCTTCACACAGTCCATTAATGGTATTCCTAATGAGCATTGTTATATTAGTTTTGGGACTACGATTAGAAGTTTTCTCCCTCCTAAAGACAATTGGATTTACCTGTGAATTCAGATGTTTCGTGGCCTGTTGGAAGAACTCAAGAATTTTGTTTTCTTAGCTTTATTTTTGTTTTCTCAAAAAAATATTAATAAATCGCTAATAGTAATTTTTAAAAAAAAGAAGCTCTAGAAATATAAATGTAATGTCCCTTATCCAATCTTATGGTGTTTGGGACCGATTTCTTTAAATTCAATTGCAAAAGACTTCTTTCTATTTAAAATTTGTACCTATTATTTTAATTGGCCACAAATGAGTTTGAGTAGTACGCTTATCTACATCCTTCTTATTAATGCAATGGCAACGACTGTTGGAAACGATCGTTGGTTTGCAATGATTATCCTTATACCCAAATGTCTTAGAGAATGAGATGGATCGTGAATATCTAATTAAAAATCTTATTCAATTGTTGTGGAGATTATATCGATCTAGACAACTATCAATATGCAAGAAAAAGAAATGTGACTTCCTTATATCTTCATAATGAGTGTGGTATTTACTATTCTGATTTGAAGTATATAATGTCTTATCCGAATTGCGGATGTTATGATTCTTATCTTGTCTAAATATCGAACAATATAGGAACAAATATTATCAATATAAAATATTGATCAAGTGTACAACAATCTTGCTGTTTTAGATATCTACTTTGACGTATTTGCAAATTATCTATCACTGGTGGTTGCTCTGAAATGAGTGCTTGCCTGATATAATTTGTAATGGAGATGATTCAGTGATAGTCTTGATTGATTATCAATATCTCAGATATAACACTTATTGTTTATGCAATGGAGGGGTTGTTGTTTCTGATCGAGACTTAATATGTCCCTGCTGCCTCTATGATTTCGAATTAATATCCTCCAAGCCAAAGAAGTGGCAGCCTTTGGGAGACCATGAGTCACACCTCTTCAGCCACATACACAATCGATGGTCCATCATTCACAAAATTCTTTATTAGTTTGGAGTTTATTAGTCACTCTTGACTATGTTGTGAAGTCTGTTTATGACTTGGTGGATTCGTTTATTCTCATGAATGGTAATCACTGTTTATTATCCTTCCATATGGTTTAACGGATATTAATTATTATATGTTTATTATTGCTGATTTGTGGGTGTCGACCAGTCACTGACCTGCTTATTTATTTCTTTATTTCTTATATGCTTAATTGAATCAATCCCCTCAAAAGAGATCGTCCACGTACTTAGACTCCTCCGATGATTATTCTTTGGACGCCGACGTTTGATCTGATTTGATATTGATGCCATTGACCGTGTAAGGGGTCGATCCCTGTTATCACTCCTTCATCGTATTTATATTCAATATTAGTCCTCCCATGCTATCTTTAGCCATTTGACTAAGATGACACGTCATCTAGTATGTTTCATATTTATATTGGTATTTCGTCCACCTACTCATTATCTTTTTGACGAGACACGAGTCGATAATCAATTTATATATTTTGATACATTAATAGTTATTATTTATATATATTTAAAATATTTGTATACATTATATTTATGTTTGTATTTTTATTATTATCTTTTGTTTCATTACTATTATATCAATATTATGTATGATATTTATATTTAGATTATAATATATGAAAATGTATACATGTTATTATGATATCGCATTGATTTACTATAATTTATATTATATATATATATAATATTAGATTATGCAATATTTCTTGATTATTTTATTAAGTTAATTGTAATAATACTTATTTATAATTAATTTGTTCATTAATTTAATTTAATTTATTATTAAATTCTATTCTGGAAGGGGACATTACAAAAAAACACTGTTTTACTTTGTACATTAACATTTATTTTCATGAAATGCCAATGTTGTACGAGACAAGTGACAGAATAAACCAAGGTTGCAAAGCTCACACTCGGCAAAAACTCGCCAAGGCCTGAAAAAAAAATTCGGGAAAAACTCGGCCAAAAACTTGGGAACTTAATAAACAACTTAATTTTAATTAGAAATGCATTTTTTTGCAAAATTCAATGAGAGGATGCATCCAATGAGTTTATTAATGAGAACACAAAAGAAACTAGTTGAGTTTAGATATATATAAACGCAAAGTGGGTACAAAATCGCATTCTCATGCGGGATGCTGATGGCTAGAAGCAAAATAGTACTAAATAGTTTCTACAAAACTAGAAGTAAATTCATCATCACAATTACAGCTTCCTCTTCCCATCTCTACAAACAAATATGAGAGAGGAACTACAGGGTCTAGTCCTAGTAGTAGAACCCTGCACTGGGCGTGACTGTGCCTCCTCGCTCGATATCTATGATGATGTGTGTGACTCGCTCTCCATCCTGGATGTAGCTCCTCCTCGCACTGGCAATGACTCCTCATCTGACTCCTCAATGTCATCCAATGTGAAACCAAATCCACCCCCCCTCCTTAAATCCACTCAAATCCGCCTCCAATACTCTAAGTTGTCGGTTCGGGTTCGTGGACGGATTCGGGTTCGAGAATCTGGTTCGTGGATTTGTGAATTTTTTTCCCATTATGATTCTTATGGGTTCATGTGTGTGTGTGTGTGTATGCAAAAAAATAAGAGAAATATACATAATTGTAAAACTAAATCATTTCATAGTATGAATCTATGATGCTTGATCATTGATCAATGCCAAATGTCAAAGTCTTCATAACTAGCTCTTAGGTATTCTTTGTTGGTGGCTGTTTTAAAGTCCCTAGATCTAGCGAATGAGGTTTGAGTGATTTTGGCCTGTTGGTAAGTCATTTCTGTCTGGGATTTGGGCGAGACCTAAGCTAAGTTTGTCATAGAGATGGGGTCGAAACCAAGTGATTTGTGATAAAACGAGTTAAAACCCTTTGAGAATCCTTTTGCCAGCTTCAGTTTGACCTTAGAAAGCCATGATGGATTGTGAGAGGTAACACTACTGAAGCTTGTTGAATCCTAAAATTTGGCTAAGTCTGGAATTTTTTGAAAACCCCCAAAATCTAAAATCTGCATCTTAACTCCTATAAAGTTGGAACCTATCTCAAACATCCTGAAAGTATTTATGCAAATATAACTTTAAGTATAAGTGATGGGGAGGTCACCTTTCTCTCCTAGACTCCTACTCTTTCTTAGGAATCTCCCATTGGACCCTATTCACTTCAAGATCCTCTAGACTCACACTTGAGTCTCTTCAGGGTTACTCACAGACCCTGACTAGAAGGATTTCTATGCTCCCTCTCTCCTAGGTTTCCTACCCACAGAAATGCTTCACTCTCTACCTTATCTTCCTCTCCATGACTGAATAAAGTCAGTCATGCACCTTCTCCTTTTATCTCTCTCTCCTACAAGTTCTCTAGTCGGACCATTTAGCTCGCCTAGGACTTGTCTACAATTCTGACTAGCCTCTTCTCAATTCCAAACACAGAACCAGAAATAAAATACATGAGGGATGCTTCTTGACGGTCACACTCCATAGGATGGATTATAAGAGTCAAAAAGCATCCATGAGACTTGACTGAATTCAAAATCCTACTCTACAGAAGTTTGCACACAATAGAAGCACACACAGAAAACACAGGAAACTATTCTTTATTGAAAACCAGAAAATTACAATGCAAACTGAAATCTTCTTCGCTAGTCTACTCAGTCTCTAACTTCTTCAACCTTTGGTACGAGCTTCCTTCCTTGCTTATATATTCGGCCTCTTCTTGATTTGTAACCGTTTCTAGGTTACCTGCCGCCTGAGGATTCTAACTGCCTCGGCTCTTCATCTTCCTCCTGTAACTGTCATCATTCTCAGCATGGTTGCCGACGTGGACTTCATTTTCCTCCGTGTCACTGACTTTTCCAATTCCCTCTGCGATGTTGACAAGTCAACATATTTTCTTCACTCTGACTGTTAGTCGCAATGTCGCGAGTCCTAAATAGCCATGCCTGCCGATCTTGCAAAACGTTGTCGTCGCGTTATCGCAAGACTGAGTAACTTAACCGCCTGTTATCCTGCGATCACGCGACACACGGTCATCTCCTTGTCGCAGCACCAATTCACTTAACCGCCGATTACCTCGCGACTTGGCAATACACTGTCGTCGCATTGTCGCCACATCTATTAACTTAACCGCCGATCTCTGCCGACTGTGCGATAAGCCTTGTCGCGTCATCGCAAACCGTTTCGTCCTAACCGCTGAGCATCTGCCGACTTCGCGATAACCATTGTCGCTTCATCGCCAGCTGTTTCAAGTTAACCGCGGAGCATCTGCCGACTTTGCGATAACCATTGTCGCTTCATCGCAAGCTGTTTCATCCTAACCGCTGAGCATCTGTCGACTTCGCGATTCACTGTTGTCGCCTTGTCGCAGCCATTTCCTGTTAACCGCCAGTTTCCTTCCGACTGTGCGCTAAGCCTTTATCGCGTAATCGCAACTATTTCATACTAACCGCTGATCATCCTGCGACTGTGCGCTAAGTATAATGTACCCGGTTTGTTTATTTAACCGCCTTCGTGCAAGGAGTTAAGAGCTGTTAATGTTTAGGCAGATAGTTGACTACTAATTGCGATCTGCTCCCGGACCACCATTGCTAAACAGCTAGGGCTTCGGAGCTAAAACCCTAGGGTGCTCTGCACCAATAAGTCGGGAAAAATCAGACTTATACTTAATGTTATATTTGTATAAATCCTCCCACCCCTGAACTGGAAAATTGGAAACTCAAACCCAACTGCTGCAAATGTGAAAATAACAATGAAAAAGACATTTTTTTGTTGTTTAATGCAGGAATAAAACCAAGGCCGATTTTTTTAAAAAAACTCTCCAAGTTTTTGGGAAAAACTCGCCAAGTAATCGGCGAGTTTTTCAGAAAAAACTCGGAGAGTTTTCTCTGCGAGTTTTTCTCTGAAAAACTCGCAGAGCCAGGAAACTCGGTGAGTCTTGCAACTATGGTTCAATAAACAATTGGCAATTCACAAATCTTGATATTTAAAATTGAGACAAGTATATTGGCACACATTAATTTCTGGTTAAACAACCATGTGTTATAATGATAATACAATTATTTGGCAAAACAAGAAAGCAAATCTAGCCTACACAATCTGTTTTCACTATGCAATAATTCCCGAGGATCAAGGAAAACTAGAAACCCCTCATCAATTACCCAGAAATTGTTTGCAATAGGTATAAGAAGAGAAGATTTTGTATGGTGATGAAACCATGGGTGAAACTAGGGAACAGTTTCGTAACTGAAAGATTGGTTGCAAGTTGCTGGTAAATGCAGGGGGTGGTTTCATAACCAATAGATTAGTTGCATAGATAGTTTCAATTGATAGTCCAAATGTGTAACTGCCAGTGAACTCAAGGGACGATTTTGTTGTTGCCAGTGCAGATGGGTAACCATCAATATACTTATGCAGCACTTTTCCCAGAGAAGATTTGCAGGCAGAGTAACAGAAAAATAGCAATATCTCTTCAGTTCTGACATGTTATGGAGACCTTACTGTTAGCATAATATGAAATTCTGTGCAGTTTGCGGCAGACTTTAAATGGTATTTTCTTTTTACAAAGTTATTCTAGAAATTAAACAGATGCAAGTCATGTAAATCTAATAAGGTGTATATGTTTTCATGTTTACCTATCAAGCAACGTCTACTAAGCCCCAAATCAGTCTCTGCTTTTTAGCAAATTTGACACATGGAAAACGGGTTTGAATACATCCTGAAGACAGACATGATTCCTAACGTATCCTTCTTTGCAAAACACACATCTCATCTTTCCCTGCAAATCACGGTTTTTCACCTTCAGCCTTATATATTGAAATGAATGGACAGGTCAAACTTTAATAACAAATCCAATTAAGATAAACCGAGAACAAGGAAATCTTCTACAAGACGTTGTGATTATCAACACTGTGACATATATATTCCATATTAAATACGAGTCTTTCAGAAGTACACGGCAAGTTTAAAAAAATATCAAGTTCAGCGAACATACAAGCTCTCATATTTGGTCAAAATACCCAGATCTGCACTAGTATTCTTTATACACACAATCACAGCAGGCAAGGCAAATGTTCTAAACAGAAGAAAAACCCGACGGGAATATAATTCAGAAAATTTGTCTTTTGTGTATACAAGCCTATAACGTATGACCACAAGTTAGTTCATAGATTATAAAATCTTCATTATTCCTTTTGATTCGAAATTTATAAATTAAAAAATTAGTTTGAAGGCTGCCGATAATAGCTTTTATTATCAAGCCACGATGGTGAAGCCATGTTGGCGTACAGTTTAGATTGTTGGCAAACAACACTTGGATATGTAGACACGTAAGAAGGAACTTGGGTGGAAGTTTGAATATAGTTGGAAACCAACTATAACTCATTAACTTTTATATATATAATCAGCCATTTGGCTTTGATAAGAAGAGTCCGAGGTGTTAAAAAGACAGCATAAAAATGAGAGTTGAAGAAGAAAAACCTTTGAAAAGTCATGATACTGTCAGAAACTTGGCGTTGAAGTCTGGAATTAATATTTCATAAGGAAAGACAACAGTTTTGATAAGGTATCAGTTGCGAAATCAGCTATATCTCAGGTGTTAATGGTCTGTTTTCATTTTCAGTAAAAGCCTGATATTTGTTTAATTATACTCTTGAACAAATTGTGCTTTAGAGAGCAGTAGCAACATTTCTATATCAGTACAAGAGTATTTCTGTTCTATTTGGGTTCAGACATAAAAGTTTTGTTAAGTAACACTTGCAGAGATTGTCACTCAGTTTACATACAGAATATATATGTTAATCTTATGTGATCAGAAAGAGAGTAAATAACATAAACAATAAATGCAACACATAACACAGCAGTACCCTGGCAAAACCTCCCTCTTGGAGGTGAAAAACCCAGCAATTAATGTTTCAGATTTATTAGATCGATAACAGTCAGCAGATTTACAAATTAGCCTTCTTATAGTATGATCCAATTGAGACACAACTTATCTGAAATCTGATTGGTTCATCCTTGAAGTGCATATCACTGTGAGTTCATTTGGCAGCCCTGAATTGTATCCTCCAACCTGAGGTTGAGCTCGATTGATGAATTTGCCACTACTCAATCAATTCACTAACCCTTGATGAATTCGCAAGCGAAAGAAGAACTTGCTGATGATGATGCATTTGCTGAATATATGTGATTCGCTGCTACGAACAGATCTTCGCTGTTATATGTTGTTGATATTTTGGCCTTTACGGCAAAGATCAACATATTGACAATTAAATTCTCAAATAATAATAAATATATTGTTTAGATATTATATTTAATTATGGCTACATTGATCTAACAATAATAATAAATATAAGAGGTATATTTATTATATAAAGATCGATTATGCAAATTAAATATAAATATAAAACAAATATTATAATTATTATTTAGTGGCTCAAGTCGGCCAACTTGTGGTTTGTGAATTTAGTAAATTGCTCATATATAATAAAGCTCTTGAGGATGGGAAAGACAACCCAACACATAACGTTGATCTTCCATTCATTCTCAATGGCTGCTATTTACATGAGCATTTGGTGAAGTTGCTGGGCACAACATCTCAACAGCTATTTTCATCTTCCTCCGTAGGTTTGATTGCAGCCCTTCGACGAACCATCTTTTCTTTAAGCCGTCGGCTGGCTGACTTTCCGTTTTTCCAACAAGTTCTTTTAGCCGTCGACCATAAGTCCGTACGGTCTCCTTCTTTCCCTGCTTAGTTCCGTATATTTCGGAGACGATTTCGTTGTCGTCTCGGAGGAGCCTAAATTCTTTTTCGAATGCCTTCTGTAACAAGTCCCACGTGGTCACTCCGGTTTTGTCTAAGTCAGAGTACCAGTCAATTGCTGCCCCTCGGAGGGTTGCGGGAAACTGTTTCATCCATTCGTCCTGGTCGGTGACTCCATTCGCCGACCAAATCGTCCTGCACGAGCGGCAATGCCGAACAAGATCCTCTTTTCCATCACCATGGAACTTTGGTAACTTCTCCTTGTTACCGGCCATATTCGTCTTCGGTGGTGGGCGGTTGGTTTGTACCAACTGCTGCGTCGTTGGTTGGGTTCCTGGAGGTGTTTGTTGTACTGGTTGTACGACAGGCTGGGATAGTCCTGTCGGCGTCGGTCCTCCGGATTTGTGTTTAGGGTTCACTGATGTTTCCGAACTACTCGGAGTGGTGTGATCCTCGTGCCTTTGTGTCACTTCGACACTTTCTGCGGCAACTCCACACCCGTACTCCCTCCGTTCGGCTTCCTCTTCTGCCTTCCTTCGGGCTTCTGTCCTTGGAGTTAATGTTAGGGTCCCGAACATGCTTGTTGTTTCTTCTAACAGCTCCTCGTCGTCGCTTCTGCCGTCCTCCTAGTTAGGTTCCTCTAGGCCGTTGCCTTCACTTGCCCCCTCCGTCAGTCTTTCGGCACGTCTCCTGAACCTCTCCCTTCGCTCTACTTGTTGTTTGTCGAGAACTGTCTTTCGGAGAGCTTGTTCTCCTTCGAGATCCCTTTTTAAATTCCTATTCTTATTTAATTGATTGGGCATAAATGCTTTCCTTACTCCAATAATCAACACAAAGTTCTAAAATATAAGGACACTTTTATTTATTCATTTTTTTATTACAATATCTCAAATGAATGACCTCGTCATTCTTATTTTTCCACTGTGTCCCTTCTTCCTTCGGTAGCCTTCAGACACACCTATTCCCGACGGCGTTTGCCATCGCGTTCCTCTTCAAGTCGTTTACTATCCCGTTCATGATACTCTCGGAGGATTGCCTGTCGTCATTCCTCGCGAGCACTCTCCTCCAGGTGAGCGCGTTGTGCTAGTGAGACTTGTGCCAACAGTCGTGGAAGATGATTTAACAGACGGTTGGCTGCAGGATTAGCCTCGATGGTAGACCACATTGCACTCTGTGGGACTTCCGCTTCGTACGCCTCCCGACGGACGTAAGTTTCTATCGCCGCTTGAAATAAAATTCTGAATTCCGGTGTCTGGTTGTCTTCCCCTTCGTACAGTTCTGTACATGCATCGTCTGCCTCGGGGTTTATTTCATCAACAGATAACCCCATTGTCTCTGTACACCATCTATTTCCTGTCTTCCGAGTCCGTCTAGGCAGCGGCGCCAAATGTTTACCCGCTGGGGTAACCTAGTTTACTGATGCATAGACGTTACAGGAAATACAAGTATATAATAACAGAGTCTTTATTGATCATTCATAACTGCAGTACATTTCCAATAGCAACAAGATCATGATCCCTTCAATGAACAAGTACAATGGTTATATTAAACCTGAAGCGGTGCGACCAAATGTCGCCACCCATTCCCAACCGACAGTAATAACTAAGTACCGTCGGTGCATACCTAACTAACATCCGATATATGGCAAACATCTCTTGAGGATGTGAAAGACAACCCAACACATAACGTTGATCTTCCATTCATTCTCAATGGCTGCTATTTACATGAGCATTTGGTGAAGTTGTTGGGCACAACATCCCAGATCTGACATCTGTGTGCTCATTCCATCCACTGCTGAGCGCAAAGATCGGGCATCATATTCGGGGCTGCTACCAAGTCCGAATAGTACAGATCTGACATCAAACTCAGGGCTGCTATCAAAAGCGACTTCTTATAGTTACATTACGATGATCATTTGCTTGCAGCAATTTATATTGAAAGCACGATTTATATGGCAGAATCGTAGGTGCTGTGTTGGTGCAAACTACTTGACTCCATTCAAGGGGTTTGGTCAGATCTTGTAGTGTAAATCCGACCTGCACTTCATGTGTTTCGATTAGACTTCATCATTGGAATTATGGATCGGGAGTTCTTGGCAGCACCATGATTAGTGCAGATCGGAGGCATCTTCAAAGGCTGAAGATTGGACAAATTGAATCAAATTGGAATACTTGTTGGAGTGAAGATGGAATCAGATTTGATGCAATACAAAAGAGGGACTTTGACTGTAGGATATCTACTTGATTTCTGGGTATCATATATCCCTCTTTGTTTACTTTATTTCATTACTTGTGCTTAGTTTTGATTGACCTCTATAGATTGATATATTCCTTGTTGGAATCTGGAAAATACTAACATGGTATCAGAGCCTAGGTTGCATATAAGATCAATTTCAGATTTAGGAATTCAGTCTAACTCTTTCAAAACTAAGGAAGAAATACTATGGTAACCGGGAGTTTGACCTAAACATAGGAAATTTGGTTTTATATATGAAGAGCATAAAAGTAGGGCTAAATTTTGCATTAAGGTTGAATATGCAAATTGTCTTGGTTAGTTCAAAGTTCAAACTACCCTAAGAGGGAGTCTAAGCTTAAGAGGGAGTTTAATCATGGGCTCGCTTACCTCTCCCTCTTACATGTGTAAGATCATCCCTTATTGGCATGGCTTAGCTTAATAGCATATGGCATATTATTGGATCATTGGCTGGTTCATTAGCATTGGCATACGTTACAATGATTGACTGATTCATTAACATATGCTACATTGGCATATTATTATCGGCTGGGTCATTATCATTTGCATTGATTGACTAAGCTCATGATTTGGTTCATGCATTTGGCTGGTTCATTGGTATTGGCATTGTCGTATGGTACATTGACATAGTTGTTGATTCATGAGTATTGGCATTTGCCATGTTTCTATATGCATAACACTTGGCCTTTGTTAGCATACCCTTCTTCATTATTATGGCTGAATCTATATTTGTGACATATAGTTGAGACTATATTGCTGGATAACTGTTTCATGTATTTATGCATATATGGAGACATACATAGCCAATTAATTATCATTGACTGTTTATGGATGTCAAGGAAGTACCTTGGTACATTAACAGCATTGGTTTGTGTTGGCCTTTACATTGCCATTGAGCAATGATATAATCTGGTATGTATGAGGGAACTTACCTTCCTTTGTAAGCTGAGTCTATTGCATATTGAGAGGGAGTTTTCTGGTATATGCACTGACATACTTTTGTCTTGGACTTAGTTACAACTGTGACAACATACAAAAACTATCTATTTTGTATACATTATACTAGCTGGTTGTGTAATGTTTTATATTAGTTGATTTAGTTACTAGTATGATGATTTATGCTTGTTCTATGAGAGAACTACATTTGGATATTGGTTATTACATTTAGTATACTTAATGTATGGAGCATACGTCATTTGTATACTTTAGCAAGTATGGGGCATACTTTAGTGGCTTATTGTGTATGTATGGATCATACTTTCCTTATAGCTGAGTCTATATTTATTGATTATAGCTGAGACTATATTACATGTGGTTCTATGTGTGAACACATTTTGATTCTTATAATCATAGTTGCTACTCTTATGTGGATAAGATTTTGTTTATGATCATTGTGTTACTCTTAAACTTATGTGAATTCATAAGATAAGATTTTGTTTATAGCTATTTAATTTGATATACTTATGGCTAAGTTATTTTGAATATCATGGACTTGATATTCATCATATGGATCAGGGATCCAATGTTCAGCATTTTGTGGACATCACGGACTTGATGTCTGGAGACCATTGCTCTGAGTATATGGTGAATATCATGGACTTGATATTCGTTAGGCCAATACTCAAGATATCATGGACTTGATATCCAGTAGATCAAGGATCCACATTTGAGTAGTTGGTGGACATCATGGACTTGATGTCAATAGACCACAACTCTGAGCAATTGGTGAATATCATGAACTTGATATTCGTTAGACCAATGCTCTTAACGTCATGGACTTGATGTTGTTTTATGTCATGGACTTGACATTTCTTGAGTCTTGGTGACTCGTGGATCTAGTTATCCACAAATTGTTTGGTACACATCATGGACTTGACGTTACTTTGGATTTGAAAATAATCCACACTTTGGAACTTGCTGCTTGATGTTACCTTAATATCATGGACTTGATATTTTGTGGATCTGATCAATCCACGCTTGGTTGATAACATCATAGAGAAGTCAAGATGACTTGAGTTTGGAAAGCATCATGGACTTGATGCTAC
>MU225441.1:1768434-1840398 GCA_018584345.1 Thuja plicata
TATCTCTATCAGTGGATGATAGATTGGATAAAGGAAAATGATATGGTTGATCTTTTCCTCAAGTCCAAGAGGGAGTGTTGATATTTTGGCCTTTACGGCAAAGATCAACATATTGACAATTAAATTCTCAAATAATAATAAATATAATGTTTAGATATTATATTTAATTATGGCTAAATTTATCTAACAATAATAATAAATATAAGAGGTATATTTATTATATAAAGATCGATTATGCAAATTAAATATAAATATAAACAAATATTATAATTATTATTTAGAGGCCCAAGTCGGCCAACTTGTGGTTTGCGAATTTAGCAAATTGCTCATATATAATAAATCTCTTGAGGATGGGAAAGACAACCCAAGACATAACGTTGATCTTCCATTCATTCTCAATGGCTGCTATTTACATGAGCATTTGGTGAAGTTGCTGGGCGCAACATCTCAGATGTGACATCTGTGTGTTCATTCCATCCACCACTGAGCGCAAAGATCGGGCATCATATTCAGGGCTGCTACGAAGTCCGAATAGTACAGATCTGACATCAAACTCAGGGCTGCTATCAAAAGCAACTTCTTATAGTTACATTAAGATGATCATTTGGTTGCAGCGATTTATATTGAAAGCACGATTTATATGGCAGAATCGTAGGTGTTGTGTTGGTGCAAACTACTTGACTCCATTCAAGGTATTCGGTCAGATCTTGTAGCGTAAATGCGAGCTGCACTTCATGCATTTCGATTAGACTTCATCATTGGAATTAGGGATCGGGAGTTCTTGGCAGCACCAAGATTAGTGCAAATCGGAGGCATCTTCAAGGGCTGAAGATTGGACAAATTGAATCAAATTGGAATACTTATTGGAGTGAAGATGGATGCAATACAAAAGAGGGACTTTGACTGTAGGATATCTACTTGACTTCCGGGTATCATCTATTCCTCTTTGTTTACTTTATTTCATTACCGGTGCTTAGTTTTGATTGACCTCTATAGATTGATATATTCCTTTTTGAAATCTGTAAAATACTAACAGTTAGCACTGCCTTGACTAGAAGTCACTGACTATTAGTTTTGCAGCTTAGAACATGAAGTCGTTGTCTTGAAGCTCTGATTAGTGTCACCAATGTATATGTGATGAATCAGATCGCAGCCTTCTTTGATCGCTATATATTGTTGGTAGTAGATCGCTCATAGATGTTTGTAGATCGTTGAAGATTCTCTCACATAACGATTCCAAAAATTGTATATAATCAAATCCTCATATAAATGAGGTAGTACAATTACAATGCAAGGTCGGCCTCCAAGGCCAACCTTGAAATTACAATATTGATGCCATAATTTGGGCCCAGCCCATAATTAATTCAATTTATATTATTTTATTTCTCTAATTAAAATAAATACCATAAATAAATTATTTAATTCTCCAATTAAATAATTGAATGTCACAATATATATTATTTAATTCTCCAATTAAATAATTACTTCATCCAATCTCACAATTAAATATATTATTATTTAATTCTCCAATTAAATAATTAATTCATTATTTTAATTCTTCTAATTAAAATAATAAATTATTTAACTTTCTAATTAAGTAATTAATCTCACAATAGATTATTTATTTAATTCTCCCAACTAAATAAATAATTAATCCATCCATAGATAACATTATTTAATTCTCCTTAATTAAATAATTAATGTATTTAAATTAATTAATTCATTATTTTAATTCTCCTAATTAAAATAATGTGAGGCTAGAATCCGATCTAGCTACCAAACATAAACACTCCCTCTTAGCTAGGGAGGATTCTAACACCATCATGGACTTCTTCCATGCTATCCATCTCCCATTGCCCACGGAGGATAAAGTCAAAGAGAACCATCATGGACACTTTCCATGATATCCATCATGCACACCCGCAGAGGATGGATCAGAAAATTTATTGTGCACACCTTTCCACCATGCCTACTCGCAGAGGATGGATCCACCTTACATTGCCCGCAAAGGGTAGAAGAGGACAAGCCTCAAAAAGGATCACCTTGCATTGCCCGCAGAGGGTGATAAAAACTTTGCCACCTTACATTGCCCGCAGAGGGTGGTAAAAAAGAAACAATACAAAAGTACATCTCCACCTTGCACTGCCCGCAGAGGGTGGTCAATATAATCAAGGTACGCCAATGAAGCTAAGACTCCCTCTCAGCCAGGATAGTGAATCTATCCTGACTACTTCCATGATCTCATCATCATGGCTATGAGCAATAAAACAATTACAACATGAGATATCCACATGATATCTATTACCTAACATGGATCCATGGTTCACTCCCTCTAAACCAATAAACCAAGTCCTACAAATAAGCTCCCTCTATCATGGAAGCAATCATACATGAATTGAAGGATCAACATTCCTTTAAATTGTACAAGAAGTATCCATAGATCTCATACTCTGAGTTACAACCATTTGAGCCACGTGGAATGTAACAAGTCCTTGACATAGGAACCATACCACTTACAATATGCCCATAGGGACTTAACACAACCAAGACACCTGAGCACTATCAACACAAGGTGTTGCCCTGACTTCTGTAGAGTAAGAACAAGTGCAGTTAGAGGAACATTTCCTGTAGCTCCAAGAAGGCATGACGAGTCCCAGGTTGAGTCCTTCGGAAGTGATCTCAACTTAATCTTAAGGTAGCAGCCTTAGCCTGAGTCTTCTTCAGGATGCATCAGGTTCTTTCTTCATCTGGATCCGAACTCTCATCATTCATATGCTTGTCAATCCATCCTGATCAAAGAAGCATTTCAGGGAGATTTGTAAAGATGCATAGAATCAAAACCATATCGAGGAGAAACAACAATGCATAATTTGTTTCTCTATAAGAGCTTTATGAGAAAATGTAAAGAATGCTTATCTCCATCAGAGATCAATAATCCTAAGATAGCCTATCATTGGATACTCACACCCTTGTGAGAGATTTTGCATTCTAGGAGATTCAAACCCATCAATGATAAGCCCAAAGGAAAGCCTTTAAATAGTCCCAGGCGTTCAACCAGATCTGACCATGCTGAAATTTGATCACTTAAGTTAAGTACAAATTAAGCTTTAACGTTCGCAACCTTTTCCAGTCAAACTTCACCCTTGAGACCTATCACCATTTTAAAAACCGGCAAGAGAAAAAAGATCCAAGGTATGACGGGTTAGATCTGATCACAGTTAGTTCGAAGCAAGCTCTGATACCATGTTAATTTTATGTGATCAGAAAGAGAGTAACATAAACAATAAATGCAACACATAACACAGCAGTACCCTGGGAAAACCTCCCTCTTGGAGGTGAAAAACCCAGCAATTAATGTTTCAGATCTATTAGATCGATAACAGTTAGCAGATTTACAAATTAGCCTTCTTATAGTATGATCCAATTGAGACACAACTTATCTTAAATCTGATTGGTTCATCCTTGAAGTGCAGATCACTGTCTGTTCATTTGGCAGCCTTGAATTGTATCGTCCAACCTGAGGTTGAGCTCGCTAGATGAATTTGCCACTACTCAATCAATTCACTAACCCTTGATGAATTCGCAAGTGAAAGAAGAACTTGCTGATGATATAGATGCAATTGCTGAATATATGTGATTCGCTGCTATGATCAGATCTTCGTTATTATATGTTAGCACTGCCTTGACTGGAAGTCACTAACTATTAGTTCTGCACCTTAGAACATGAAGTCGTTGTCTTGAAGCTCTTATTAGTGTCACTAATGTACATGTGATGAATCAGATTGCAGCCTTCTTTGATCGCTGTATATTGCTGGTAGTAGATCGCTCATAGATGTTTGTAGATCGCTGAAGATTGTATCACATAGCTGTTCCAAAAATTGTATATAATCAAATCCTCATATATATGAGGTAGAACAATTACAATGCAAGGTCGGCCTCTAAGGCTGACCTTGAAATTACAATATTGAAGCCATAATTTGGGCCCAGCCCATAATTAATTCAATTTATATTATTTTATTTCTCTAATTAAAATACCTACCATACATAAATTATTTAATTCTCCAATTAAATAATTGAATGTCACAATATATATTATTTAATTCTCCAATTAAATAATTACTTCATCCAATCTCATAATTAAATATATTATTATTTAATTCTCCAATTAAATAATTAATTCATTATTTTAATTCTCCTAATTAAAATAATAAATTATTTAACTTTCCAATTAAGTAATTAATCTCACAATAGATTGCTTATTTAATTCTCTCAATTAAATAAATAATTAATGTATTTAAATTAATTAATTCATAATTTTAGTTCTCCTAATTAAAATAATGTGAGGCTAGAATCCGGTCTACCTACGAAACATTAACAATATATATTATATATATATTGATAACAGGGATTTCTCTAAGATATGTGCGCAGATTATTACTCTTGAACAGATACAGTTTACAAAACAGTGGTGACTGATTTGTTTCAAACTGGACTCAACTTGCAAAAGTTATATTTTAAATATCTACTTGAATTCAGAGCGCTGTCATAATCAGAATATCTTTGTTATAATCAAATTCTTTACATTTGAAAAAGGGAAATAACAGAAAGCATATTTCTTCATTCTTATGCATTCTGAGTTAATTCTCAGATTGATGAATTACGTTTGTAAAAGTTGGTGCTTGAGAGAAGTTGAGTAGGTGCTCATAATTATAAGAGTTGGTGCTCTAGAATAGGGATTTGGAGACTCCTTTGGTTTGGTGCCCTTAAAAAGTTGTAATTAAAACTTCTTTGCGAGGCTGGATTAGGACAGTAGATCCTAGCAGCAATTCTCACCGTGGTTTTTCCCCTGCTTGGGTTTCCACGTCACATTTTTGTGCATTGTCCTTGTTGTGTTGTATCTTTCTACAGTTGTTTGGTGCTTTCATTTCAGTATTCAGTTAGAAGTGATTAATTAAAGAAATTACTTGTTGTAAACTAAGAATGATGTTTCCTCTACCACATATCAAACAGAATACAAGTCTATGATTGGTAGTTTATTATATCTAACAACATCTAGACTTGATATTATGCAAGCAGTTTGTATGATTGCACGTTTTCAATCTGCACCAAAATTTTCTCATCTTAATGCAGTGAAAAGAATCTTCAAATATTTACAGGGTACTATTGATTATGGCTTGTGGTATCCAATGTTAAAATATTATAATGTTTCTTTAATGGTCATCTTAGTTATTCTTTAGTTTATTAGGTAGTTTCTTTTAGAAACATCCTCTTTGTAAATCTATATAAGGAGATTCCATCTTCTTTGTTTAATACAACATCAATTTACCGTAACAAGGTATCAGAGTGGGTCGATGGGATTTCATAAAATTTGGCAAATTTTTAAAGAAAAATTTGAGCCTTTTCTAATCTAGAAATTTTTTCCAAAAATTTGGTATTCAAGTTTTTTTTTTAAATTGTTGGAGGTGTTTTATGAAAATTTCTTGGTTCATCTTTCGAAGATTTTTGCTGAAAATCGCGAGTCTTGTTGAGGGTTTTGATCACAGGATTTCTTGGTTTGAGCAAAAGTCTCTGATTTTCGAGGGTTGCATGTGTTTTTTATGAGTTGCACGTTCCTTGCATATGTTGTTTACCATGCGAAGTCTTGTGTTTTTCCGCATGAAGGTTTCTCTGATGGGTTTTCATAATTTTTTCCCTTAAAAATTTCTGATGGGTTTTCATTAATTTTTCCGTTAAAAATTATGATGGGTTTTCATAATTTTTTCCATTAAAAAATTTCTAATGGATTTTCATAATTTTTCTTCTTAAAAAAATTTTGGTGGGTTTTAATAATTGTCCCTTTAAAAAAAATTTATTTTGGGGTTATAAATTTTTCCCCAAAATTTAAGGGTTTGCTCCTATTAGGGAGGGCTCTTTGGTTTCTAGAAAGGTTTTACCGTTTTTTCCTTAAAAACGATGTTTTGTATGTTAATCCATGTCTTGGATTTTGTGCCAACTATCTATTTGGTTTTTCAATTTTATCCTCAAAAAATGTTTCTGGATTCTATAATTCGCAAAGTTGTGTGGGATTCCTCTGTGGGTTTTTATAGTTTTTTCCAAAAAAAAAATGATGATTTGTAATCTTGGGATTTGGCAATTTTTTCCTCAAAAAAGTGACATTTTGCAGTTTCTTCTGGAGCATCGTGAATTTGGAAGATTTCCTTATTTTTTCCTCAAAATCATGGCAGTTGTTCTCAGTGTGTCTCTAGCTACAAGGAGGGACAACTTTGTTATCCAACATAAGGTTGGAAGTTCTACGATGATTTCTGGTTAGAAGTTTTGCAGATTCTAGGAGGGTTAGTGGCAGACTCATCTCAATGGCAATGTGAGTGGTAGGCTCTTGTCTCTTGTTGCAGAGCATTCTAAAGAAGGGGGCAGCCTTCTCTATTTTTTCAGGACGGATTTTGGCTACTCTTGGTCATTGAAATTTTGCAGGTCCAAGTAGGGTCTCAATAGCAACAGAATGTTCTAAAGAATTTATGACCACAAGACATGTACAAACTTTTGCAGGGTAGTTAGACGATGACCATTAAGGGAAGGTCTTAGAATATTATAATGTTTCTTTAATGGTCATCTTAGTTAGTCTTTAATTTATTAGGTAGCTTCTATTTTCGTCTTTAGTTCACGATTGTTTCTTTTAGAAACATCATCTTTGTAAGTCTTTATAAGGAGCTTTCATCTTCTCTGTTTAACACACCATCAATTTACCGTAACATCCACGAAATGATAAGTTTATTCCTGCAACTTTTACAGATGCAGAATGGGTAGGTTGTGTAGATGATAGACGAAGCATGAGTGGTGTTGCTTTTCTTCTGGGAGATAAGTTGGTTGCATGGCTAAGCAAGAAGCAGGATTTTATAACTTTATCCACTATTGGGGCTGAATATGTTGCAGCCGCCTCCTGCTTTACACAGGTTCTATGGATGCGACAAACTCTTAAGGACTTGAAGGTGGTATTTGATAAGCCTTCTTCTATTTTTTGTGATAATTCTAATGCGATTAGTATTTCAAAAAATCTTGTTCTTCATTCTCGTACTAAACATATCTCAATCAAATATCATTTTTTGAGAGAAAGGGTTGCAAATAGTTAAATTCGACTTGAGTTTGTTCCTACAAAGAATCAGCTGGCAGATGTCTTTACTAAACCTCTTCCTTAAGAAACTTTTGAATCGCTTTGTCAACGACTAAGGGTTGTCGCTTTACCACACTAATTTCTTGCATCTTGGCTTGTACTTAGGGGGAGTTTCTTCGTGTGTCTATCTTTCATACCCCATTCCTTTGTCATTGATGTCAAAGGGGGAGAAAGTGATTTTGGTATTTTGGTGATTCAGATTTTGGTGGTATTTTGATGATTCAGATTTTGAGTAATGATTTTGCCTCATGTCTTATGTTTCAGTCTATCCGTCTGGAGATTTTGACATCAATGCCAAAGGGGGAGACTGTTAGCATAATTTGTCATTGATGTCAAAGTTCTATGCTGTTTAAGACAGAATTTAAATGGTATTTGCTTTTTACAAAGTTATTCTGGAAATAAACGGATGTAAGTCACGTAAATCTGATATGGTGCATGTGTTTTCATGTTTACCTATCAACCAACGTCTTCTAAGCCCCAACTCAGTCTCTGTTTTTTTAGCAAGTTTGACACATGGAAAACGGGTTTGAATATATCCTGAGGACATACATGATTCCTGACATATCCTTCTCTGCAAAACATGTGGCTCCTCTTTCTCTGAAAATCAGGGTTTTTCAGCTTCAGGCTTATATATTGCTGTGAATGCACAGGTCAGACTTTAATAACAGATCCAATAAAGATAAACGGAGAACAAGGAAATCTTCTACAAAACGTTGTGATTATCAACACTGTGACGTAAATATTCCATGTTAAATACGAGTCTTTCAGAAGTACATGGCAAGTTTAAAAAATATCAAGTTCAGAAAACATACAAGCTCTCATATTTGGTCGAAATACCCAGATTTGCACTACTATTCGTTAAACACGCAATCACAGCAGGCAAGGGAAATGTTCTAAACAGAATAAAAACCCGACGGGAATATAATTCAAAAAATTTGTGTTTCATGTATACAAGGCTATGACGTGTGACCACAAGTCGCTTCATAGATTATAAACTCTTCATTATTTCTTTTGATTCGAACTTTATAAAATAAAGAATTACTTTGAAGGCTGCCAATAATAGCTTTTATTTTCAAGCCATGATGGTGAAGCCATGTTGGTGTACAGTTTAGATAGTTGGCAAACAACACTTGGATATGTAGACACGTAAGAAAGAAGTTGAGTGGAAGTTTGATTATAGTTGGAAACCAACTATAACTCATTAACTATCTTCCTTAGCCGACATGTCTTTATATTATATATAATCAACAATTTGGCTTTGATAAGAAGAGTCTGAAGTGTTAAAAAGAAAGCATAAAAATGAGGTTGAAACGTATTGGAAAAGAAGAAAAACCTTTGAAAAGTCATGATACTGTCAGAAACTTGGTGTTGAAGTCCGGAATTAATATTTCATAAGGAAAGACAACAGTTTTGATAAGGTATCACGTGAGAAATCAGGTATATCTCAGGTGTTAAATGATCTGTTCTTATTTTCAGTAAAAGTCTGATATGTGTTTAATTATACTCTTGAACAAATTGTGCTTTAGAGAGCAGTAATAACGTTTTTATAACAGTACAAGAGTATTTCTGTTCAATTTGGGTTCAGACGTAAAAGTTTTGTTAGATAACACTTGCAGAGATTGTCACTCAGTTTACATACAGAATATATATATATATATAACAAGGATTTCTCTAAGATATGTGTGCAGATTATTATCTCTTGAACAGATACAGTTTACATTACAGTGGCGATTGATTTGTTTCAGACTGGACTCAACTTTCAAAAGTTATATTTTGAATTTGTCTACTTGAATTCAGAGTGATATCACAATCAGAATATCTTTGTTATAATCAAATTCTTTACATTTCAAAAAGGGAAATAACAGAAAGCATATTTCTTCATTCTTATATATTCTGAGTTAATTCTCCCATTGATGAATTACATTTCTAAAAGTTAGTGCTTGAAAAGTTGAGTAGGTGCTCATATTTATAAGAGTTGGTGCTCTAGAACAGGAGTTTGGAGACTCCTTAGGGTTGGTGCCCTTAAAAAGTTGTAAATAAAACTTCTTTGTGACGCTGGATTAGGACAGTAGATCCTAGCAGTGATTCTCACCGTGGTTTTTCCCCTTCTTGGGTTTCCATGTCACATCTTTGTGCATTGTCCTTGTTGTGTTGTGTCTTTCTACAATTGTTTGGTAATTTCATTTCAGTATTCAGTTTGAAGTGATTGATTAAAGGAATTTAATTGGATAAGAATTAAGAAATGATTGAGATAATCAATTAATTACAAAGGAGAGGAACACTCCTTAAATAAGAGAGTACAGGAGATCTTTTACTAACAGAAACGATCGAGAACTAAAGAGTAAAGATAGAATAGAAAGATACTAAAAACTAACTAAACAACTTACAAAATAGAAAATTACTAAAAACTAACTAAACGACTTAAATGACCATTATCAGCTAAATATTGCAATATTACTTTAATACCCTCACTTAATGGTCATTCTACTAACCATGGTTGAAAATCTCTGCGATATATCACAGATATCGCGATATATCACCAGAGATTTTGGCAAGTGATTTAATCGCCTCATATCTCTATGCCGATTTTTTGAAAAACGCGTGGCCGTTTTTTGACCAAAAACTCACCAAAAATCGCGATATATTCTGCAAAAACACGTCTCCATCAAGAAAAATATTTAAGTTAAAATATAAATGAAAGTTTAGGGTTGTCCATTTTCATTTTGTCGTGACTATTATTTTGTCCTCCCGCGCATGTATGTGAAGTTGAACGCCTATTTTGTCCGCCCGCGCCGTGTATGTGAAGTTGAACGTCGTGGAAGATAAACGCAGGAGAAGGAAAACGCAAAAGGAAGTTGTGCGTGGGGAAGAGAGGAAGGAAGCCCCGTGCGTGGTGGAAAGAAGGAAGCCCTGTGCATGGAAGGAAGCCCTGCGCATGGAAGGAAGCCCTGCGCTTCGAAAAACAGCCGCATCTGTCAAAGCCTGGTAGATGTTTGACTTTGTGTTAATTTTTTTTGCAGAACATTTTACCTTAGGTTTCATCATTTTAAATTTAATTATTGCTTTTTAAATATAAAATTTAAAATACATTTTAATATTGTAATTACTAATTACTAATTTTGTATGTATGTCTGTGTGAGTTATAAAATTTAAATTACATTGTATATAAAATGAAAATATAATATTTATATTTATATTTGTATTTAAATATAAATTATTGACAAACATGTAATCTATTTTAAATTTTTCTATATTTATAAAATTTAATAATATATATATGGAAATTGTAAAATACTAAAAATTAAAATAGATTTAACTTTTTAAGTATTTATATTTATATTTTTCATTTACATCTATATAAATATTAAAACCTAAAATTTTATAATATTATATAACTTGTATGTAATTTTTTATTGTATTTTTTTCAATTAAATCTGAAATATATATATATATATAATTGGTAAAAACTAAAATAAAGAGCTAACATTTGAACTGATTTTCAGACAACTATTTGGTGACTGCCCTCTTTAAAAGTATGAGAAAATATCTTAGTTTATAATATATATTTGATATCAAACTCATCTAATATCTGGTTCTTTATCCTTGGACTTTCAGACTTCCAGTAACTATAGGAAATGGCTGGTGGCAGAAAGAGAGACAATTTATGGAAACATGGTACACCAGGACCAAATCGAGGAGATGTCAAATGTAATCATTTTCCTAAGGAGATGAGTGGGGGCATAAGCCGATTGAAATATCATCTTGCAAAGATTCCGTGTAATGATATTACACCGTGTGAAGGCTGTCCCGAAGAGGCTACAAGGGAGGCTTTGGCAAGCCTTGAAGCATATGCACAAAAGAAGGCAGCAAAAAAGAGGATATCAGAGGCTATGGCAGCCCCAATGGGGGATTTTAGTTCAACAGGGTCACAAACAGGTGCAGGGGCTTCTTCTTCCATTGGGCCACGGATAGGAGGATCGGAAAATGTGAGCGGCCATATATCAGACTTTTGGGTTCCACACAACATTCCGAGTGCTCAACTTGGATTGCAAGGCACTGCATGGAACAAAGAGATGCATGAGAAGACAAAGGTGGAAGTTGCAAGATTTTGGTACTACAACGATATTCTCTTGAATGCTCTATGTAGTCCATATTGGGATCAATTGGTCACTGCAATGACTGTGTCTAGTAAGGGATTCGAGCCCCCAAGTCGTTATGAGGTGAGTGGGTTGTTGTTACAGGATGAGGTCAAAAACATTCATCAACTTGTGGTAGAGCAAAGAAAAGTTTGGGAACAGAGAGGCTGCACTATTATATCTGATGGGTGGACAGATGGCAGGAATAGGACACTCATCAACTTTCTAGTTGCTTCAGGGGGACAATTAGTATTTGTAAAATCAGTTGATGCCTCTAATCAAATGAAAAATGCAGAGACTTTGTGCAAGATCTTGGATGAGGTGGTAGTGGAAGTGGGAGTGGGTAATGTCATCCAGATTGTGACTGATAATGCAGATGCATATGTGGCAGCCGGTAAACTTCTGATGGATAGGCATCCCACATTATTTTGGAGCCCTTGTGTTGCCCGTTGTCTTGACTTGCTCCTTGAGGACCTAGGGAAACTGAGTTGGGTGGAGAAGGTGGTTGAAGATGGAAGGAATATCACAAAGTACATCTACAATCACACATGGGTACTAAGTCTTATGAGAGAGCGCGCTGATTGTAAGGGTCTCGTGCGATCAGGGGTCACATGCTTTGCTACTAATTTTCTCAAATTGCAAAGCATATTAGCCACATTGCCCAACCTTAAGCGGATGTTTGTGAGTGAGAGATGGTTGGAGTGTCCTTATGCTAAGAAGCCTAAAGCAGAGAAGGTTGCGAAGGTTGTGTTTGATGTTAGATTTGGCAAGCTAATGGAGGAGATCATAAATGTAAGTTTTCAAACCTCGATTGATGATTTATTATTTAATTTTCGATATTGCAATTCGCTGATTTTTGTTGAAAAAATTATGTCCAGGTGTCGGAACCATTGGTAAGGGTTCTACGAATGGTGGATGGGGATAAAAACCCCATGGGGTATCTATATGAGGTCATGGATAGGGCCAAAGAGGCCATTCAACACTTGTATAGGTCAAATGAGACCAAATATAGACCCATATGGAACATAATTGATTGTAGGTGGAACCGACAACTCCAACATATTCATATTGTTGCCTACTACTTGAACCCCATGTTTTACTTCTTCAACACTTTCAGAGCAGATGCAGAGGCTCAAATTGGCTTGGACAAATGTATTCGGAGATTAGTTGAAGATGAGAACCTTTGAAACCTCGTACTTGATGAGTTACAGAGCTACAAGAAGGAAGATGGGCCATTGTTTTCTTCACCTGATTGCATACATAGGAGATATACCCTGCAGCCAGGTAAACAAGAACATGTGTTTAGTTTTATTATATCATTTATTTCGCTCATTAAGTTTATTGGAATCTTCACCACATTATAAATGGTTTTTTTATCCTTGCAGATCTGTGGTGGGAAGATTATGGTGCAACAACACCTAATCTTCAAAAGCATGTCATCCGAATATTATCGCAGCCATGTAGTGCTTCTGGTTGTGAGCGAAGCTGGAGTGTTTTTGAGAACATACACACAAAGAAACGCAATAGGTTGACTCAAAAGCGCTTGAATGACTTGGTTTATGTGTGGTACAACCTTTGATTGCACGAAAAGAAGGTGTGAGGGCAGGCTTCATATGAAGCACTTGACTTGGATGAGATTGATCCATATGCAGCAGATTGGGTTGCTCCTCCTGATGGTGATGATGTGGATCTACATGTGGATCCTTTCTTGACTAATGATCAGCGAGATGACTTTGAGATGGAGGAAAATGACTGGGATGCAGAAGTGGCAGCACGTGAGGAGGAACATGAGCTTGGTCATCCATTAGAGGCTTCTATTGAGGCACCTGTTGAGGATGATGCAACTACTTCAGCACCACCCACCCAGCAGCAACGATCTCTTGTGAGCTTTAGTCGTAGACGCAATTTATGATTTCTATTTCTAGTTTTCATTGATACTGAAACTTGAACTTAATATGTATTCAGAAGTTGTAGACTTGTAGTTTCACAGAGTTTGACTTCGATATGTATTGAACTTATTTTTATTCAGATGTTGTACTTGTTTTTTGGTATATGATTGTATGTTTTCAGCTAAGTTCTAATTGCTATGTATTTAACTCAAAACTTTGATTAATATATGGTGGATATCCCAAATCAGTATATGTTCTACAAATTTGGTGTATATGTGTGTTTTTAAGAATATTTTATGAAATTATATATTTTCAAATATTTGATAAAAGAGCCAATTTATTGCCGATTTTGAGTTTTTCAAATTTTTTGGGTTGGCCGAGTTATTGCCGACTCCAAGTTATTGCCAAGTCCGAGTTTTTCAACCTTGCTACTAACTACACCAAGTTTGTCCCGAAGTTTTACAAATTTGTCTAGACTCAAAGACTTCATAAGAATGTCTGACTACCTTCCAACAAGAAGTTGGGTAACAAAGCCATCCCTCCCACTATCTAAAGACACAAAAAAAAGATGAAATTGTGTTATTTTTCTGATTGCTCGTTTAACCATGGGCAATTACTCTTATTGCCCTCCCAACTATAGACGATATATTTGTTTCCCCCGAGCACTATTCCTTAATAAAGCAAATTGTGTAATGTATATTATTTTTCAAGAGAAATTAATCTCCCTTTATACCTTTTAAGGTGCCCCTTCACCAAGGGACGCCACTCTTCCAAGTGGCTCCAATTATATTATTAATATAATATAATAATTATTATATTATTATATAATATAATAATTATTATATTATTATATAATATAATAATTATTATATTATTATATAATATAATAATTATACAATATAATTATATTATTACATAATAATATAATTATATCATCTCACCATAATAATAATATAATTATACTATCACATAATATAATTTTATTATCTCACAATAATAGAATAATTATTATATTATCAATATAATTATTATATTATCAATCACAATAATTTTATCAATATAATTATTATATCACAACCTTTATGTTATCTATGTCGGCCTGAACGCATCTGACCATAGCTACAATAACATTAACACTCCCTCTTAGCTAGGGAGGAATCCTTCTCGATATCTAAGTTATAGAGTAATGTCCACCATGGCTACTCTCGGAGGGTGGCTCCATCACGGCCACTCCCATGAGTGGATATGCAAACGAACACAAGTGCTCATCGTGTAATCACTCAACGTGATGTCGTCATCTCATCATGACGTTCACCGTGGCTACTCCCAGAGGGTGAATCAACGCAAGTGCTACGTCATGGAGTCACTCACATGACCTCCACCATGGCTACTAGAGGGTGGGTCCATCATGGCTACTCCGATAGGGTGGAAAGAACAAGTGCACAAGTGCCCATCACGGAATCACTCAACATGATGTTGACATCTCATCATGACATTCACCATAGCTACTCCTAGAGGGTGAATAAACACAAGTACAAAGTCGGGGATTCTCTCTCATGACATCCACCATGGCTACTCCTAGAAGGTGGATCCACCGTCACTACTCCCAAAGGGTGGAACAAGGGCTTTCATCTCGAACTTCTCTCGCATAGAGAAGAATGCATTAAAAGGGCTGACACCTCAGATTTCTTCGTCTCAGAGGAAATGCTACAAGGGCCGATACCTCAAATTTCTCTATCTCAGAGAAAAATGCTACAACGGTTGATACCTCAAATTTCTCCGTCTCAAAGAAAAATGCTACAAGGTTTGATACCTCAAATTTCTTCGTCTCGGAGAAAAATGCTGCAAGGGCTGACACCTCAAACTTCTCTCACAGAGAAGAATGCATTAAGCAAATATTCATAATGATGTGGCTCCCTTTGAAGCTTAAATTCTTGCATCAACCTCTTGATCTCGTCGTCCAAGGTTGCCTCTGTAGGTTTGTTAGACTCCCTCTAAACCATCTATCAGCAAAAATCTTTGCCTTGGATAAGTAATGAAGTGAAGGATCAATGGCGGCATCTCGCAGAATACTCTTCTGGATCAACAGCACATTGCATTCAGCGGCCTTGATCTTCTTCAACATCTTATCCATCATCATATAATCAGAGAAGTTCTGCTTGATGTTTGTCTTGGAAGGAGAAACCTAGAACTGTATGCCACCACTCTTGGCGTTCTCAATCCAAGTAGGCTCTCCGAGCGTATGGCTTGCCTTTTTATAAAACACCAAATCCTTTGAATTGTCAATCTCGCTAAAGGGGTAGACACCCAATGATGTCTCAGGTTTGTAGAAATTCAACACTCTCCTATGCTTTGCTTTAAGAACACTACTATTAGACTTCCCATGTCAACAGTTAAGCTACTCGACAATACCACGTTCGTTCCATGAATATATAATTGCCTCAATGATCATATATGCTCAATCCATCAATATGATCACCGCATGATAGACCCTCAACATTTGATTCTGCATTAAACAAGAAATGTATTGATCATTGTAGGAATCTTCAGATATTCCCGTGGTCATGAATTACCGATGATATCATTCGCATTGTATAATTTGTTTTGTGTGCCTGAAACACCAGTCCTGGCAAAACTGATGCATTTGGGGCACTAAACCAGATGGACTATTAACAAAATTGTCCACGCACAGCAATGAGGAGGCGATTCGGTGTTATCTATCTCCCATGACTTGCTTTCTATCACAGGTCCATCCTTCCCACGCACAAACTCTAACACTTTCACTCGGAATTCCCACACATAGCAATACGGCATGACTTCAGTATTGTTTATGTCCACAACCATCTCTATCTATGTGCGACAACCATTAGCACCCGCAACTTATATGATTTTGAAGAACTTCAAGCCACGTTCCTCTGATCTCCACCATGCAATATCCTTGGTCTTCTAACATACAAATTGATACTTGGTCTGCTATGTTTGCTCCAGGCAAAAGAGTTCAATTGTATTTATCTAAGATCTCCGGTGAGATTCCTTGAGACAATTTCAGTGCCGTTGGAGTTCTATCGCAGATCTTTCTCAACTCCATTCTATCGTCCATGATAGGTGATAAAGACATTGAGACCCGCCGCCCCCTACACCAGTGATCGCCTATCGCTCCACACACAAACTAGGGAATCTGGCAGCAGCAACTATTTCCCCCGGATAGCTAGTAGTGACAAATCTCTCCAGCCCACAGTGACAACTCCAGTCTACACACGAGGGTTTGGGAGCAATCTCCATCACCTAGGTTCCACATCCCACGAAAGCGACTACCGTACAAGCGATGATCTTGAGCTTACCACCAAAAGCGGCACCTACTCTGCTCGGCCTGATGTCATTTGTTGACTGCAGATGCTTTGTACCACACGCCAGCGCAAAGGTTAGGGGCATTTGTTGTTTTATCCCATTAGAATCTTTGAGCCCTTATTCCTTCTCAATTACTCATAAATCTCACAAGCCCCTGGAAAGCACACTGCTCTGATACCATGTTTTTCTGATTGCTCGTTTAACCATGGGCAATAACTCTTACTCTTATTGCCCTCCCAGCTATAGATGATATATTTGTTTCCCTCGAGCACTGCTTCTTCTCAATAAAGCAGATTGTGTGTAATGTATATTACTTTTCAAGAGGAAGATTAATCTTCCTTTATTATATTATTAAAAAGAATTATGTGAAAATTCTGAATGCCCACGATTTTCTTAAAAAAAACACTCTAAACCTTCATAGTTCTAAAAAACCATGATTTTGCAAAAAATTGTCAAAAAACATGGTCAAAACCCTCCACTACTTCAGAGAAAAACAAGCAACATCCATGATTTTGAAAAAAAAATGTTGAAAAACTTGATGTAAAACAGCACCACGATTTACTGGAAAAATGATTAAACCATAGGACAAACAAACAAAATATCACAAATTTCAGGAAAAAGCGTTTAAATCCCTCAATCTCCATCAGAAAAACACATGATTTTTGTTGACAAAAAATCATCCAAAAAACCCTCCGAATTTTGCAAAAATCAAACCCTCAATTTTCTTTGAAAAATCGATCAAAATCTTCTGAAAATTCCTCACGAAATGGTCAATAACAAACCATAAATTTTATTATATCAAAAAGCAGCCAAAAAACCCCACAATTTTTGTTTTGAAAAAACTGATTAAAAGAAATCAGATGACAAAAAGAGGGTACGAGGTTCCAGCAAAGAAGGATCTACCTTGGATCAAATATCAGAGGACAATCCAGAGACCACTTCAAAATTTGGACGGGGAACGCTTCCAAGGATTTCGAAGGACCTCTTACATGAAGGGCTCACTCAATCCATGAAGGAATCGGATGAAGAATAATCAAATCCCCCACTCTTCGGGCTTGACAATTCAATCAAGGCAGCAGTTGAATGATGGATAAAGCTCGAGATGACAGGAAACTAGGCCATGGGTATGGACAGCTTTGGCAAAATTGGGGGCAAAGAAGATTCATCCGAAAATTGGAAGATGAAATTGCCTCTAATTAATGGTCGATCAAACAAGGAGCATACTAGCAAACCTTAGAAGGACAAAGGAAAATTCTTTGAGAATTCAAACAATCAAATTCCAAAGGCGGCAAGCAAAGGTATGTATAAATCTCTTGCAAAATGCACTATTGCTTATCTTAAGAATAAGGGAGTAGAACAGTCAGTGTCAAGATTGAAAGAGGTTGGAATGTTTATTAAATGAGGGGGTTGGCCTACTTTTGAAAAAGTGAGAAAATCGTGCGACAAAAACTGCAGAACGAACGTTCTAATCAGGGCCTTTACCAAACATTTTTACTCGTGGAAAATCTCTCTAATAGGGATAGATGGAAAGTGACAACACTTGGGCCTTAATGGATGGCACAGGTGTTTTCATGAAAGAGTGGATTCCAAATTTCAAGCCTTGGAAACAAGAAATAAAAGCAGGATATGTTTGGATTCGACTATATAATATCCCCACTGGGTGTTGTGAAGAAGAGTTGACTAAGATCGGGAAAGATTTAGGGCCTTTCCAAACCCACATTGTAAGAGAAAGGACCTGAGGTGTAAGAGAAGGGTGGCAAGCAGGCTCGTAAGTAGGCCATCCTAAAAGGACCATTGCGGCCTAGGACAAAGAGGCACTTACAGAGTCAAGTAACCCCTTACAACCTCTGTCGAACTCCACAAGATGGCAATAGAGAATAGATATACGTATTATTTAAAACCTGCCTTGCAAGGGAAAAGGCCTGAGGTGTAAGCCCAAGGTCCTAAGGGGCTACTGAGGAAGTCATCCTAGTAGGACTGTTGCAGCCTAGGACAAGAAGGCACTCACTAAGTCAAGTCACCCCTTACAACCTCCTCCTAATTCCATAAGGTGGCAACTGTTTGTAGGGAGACGAGATATGATTGGGGAAAACAAATACAAGATGCCAAGCAAGGGGGTTGTGGTATACATCCCTCTTAGGCTTGGTTTAGAAATGGCTTCAGATAGACCCATCATATCTATATCCCAATATGTTTTCTAATATAGTTTGAATAAATGATTAGATATATGGATGTACATGAATTTTCTATGTTTTTCTTCATGTTGGTTTGCAGGATCTGAATCCAAGATAGTAATATTGAGGAAAGCTTTATATAGTGAGCCAATAACCCTTACCCTAATTTATTACAATTGTGATTTTAGGCGAATTCTAGGGCAAATTAAGAAGGGGACAGCACAAATGGTATTGAAGCATGATCCTGCCATCCTGCAGGGTAAAAGATGAAACAAGGAATCGTTATAGTCAATAGGAAGGAATCTAACAATGCGTAGCGTATACTATATGTACGCTTCGTGTCTTCATGCATTCATGTGTATTCTTCGTGTATGCTTCATGTCTCGTACATTCATTTGTATACTTCATATTTTTAAGTGTATGCTCAATGTGTGGTTCTACTTTTGGTTGATCTAAAATAAGAGAATAACTAGAGTGAACCCAAAAGATATATTGGCACACGTTGGTCAATCCAAATCAGTTTTGATGCCATTACAAAGATGGTGTTGATCCTTTTCTTTAGAAGATGACAAAAAACGTGTTTTAAAATTACAGACCTTTCAAATTCTCAATGCATTGGTTAATATCAGAGTTGTGCAACAAAAGCCGCTCACATTGAAAGATTTATATAAATTTTGGCATTGCTTGAGGACAAGCAAGTTTGGGAAGGGCGGATTGTAATGTCCCCTTTGTAAAATAGGATGTAATAATAAATAATAATAAAATATAAATAAATAGATATATAATAATATAATATAACTACAAGTTAATAAGTTAATGAAAGGCCAAGAGATACATAATGAAGAGTTGTGACTCCCTCAAAATAAGATATAAAAGGGAGCAGAGTTCATTTGAAAGGGGTTATGGAGGAAGGAAGAAAGAGGAGAGCATAGGAACTTGAGAAGGATTAATGGAAGAAGAAAGGAATTTGAGGAAATTAAGGAATTGACTCTTTCAAAGAGAAGCAATGATGAAGGGTTGTTAACTCTGTCAAAGGGTTGTGACTCTTCAAAAGGCTTGTAATTATTAAGGGTTGTGACTCTTTCAAAGGAGGACAATTATGAAGAGTTGTGACTCTTTCAAAGGGCAGAAATGTTGAAGGGTTGTGACTCTTTCAAAGGGTGGTAATTGTCAAAGGCCGTCACCATTGCAAAGAGGCAGTCATGATGAAGAGGTGTGACTCCCCCCCACATTGGAAGGTATAAAGGGGACAAGATTTCATTTGAGGACATCCAAGAGAGATCAATTTGGGGAATAATATATTATTCTCAAAGGAACAATGAAAATGGTGACTCAATCCTTTTGAAAGGTGTTGACCCTTCCACCAATAAAGTATAAAAGAGGATTCATCCAAGGATTGAAAGAGATACATTGTGTTGTGAATCAAGGGATAAATAATTAGTACTCAATCAGCAATCGGTACTCATTAAAGGGAAAATCATAGTATAAAGCATGAGAGGATCATCTAGCAATCTAAAAACATATAACAGTACATCATCAGCATCCAATCATACAAGCATCATATATCATCAAAGGAACTCAATACACTCAGCAGATTACATCAATCAAGTAATCGCACCACTCCGCAGATCATTGTATCTACAAACACCATCTTCAGAAATACAGAAGCAAGTCAACCAAGCAATAAGTGATTCACAAGATTGTTCATATGCAGATCGGTAGATTACGATTACATTAGATAAGTATTCATAAATAACAGAGAATGCTGAAATATTCACAATAGAATATGATAAGTCTCAATTGACTACAATGATGACTATCATATGAATAGAATATGATAAGTCTCAATTGATAGGTACATCTTCTCCTTTGCTGATATTAGAAATCAAAGCAAACCACATATGTTTTGTACTTCATTCCATCCAAAAAAATTCTACCATCTACCAAACAAATTCTAGCACTACTACATATACCCATTTTTCTACTGCTCTCATAGGTTTCAGCTTATGCCTCACCCATCTTTTGTCAAAGAGAAGTTAGCATGGTCAACATGGATAACACACCTATCATATTATTGTGGGCTTCCCAATAACAAATGGTGACATACATCCATAGGAATAATGTCACACAAAACTTCTCATGGTTATCTCCAATCTTAAACTTTACCAAACATTGTTTATAAACCAAAGATTTATGATCTTTTTCCGACCAAGCAATCATATATATGTAAATGTTATATTATTTTAAAAATCAACTTTGTAACCATTTCTTCATAAACTAGATTAGCAATATTTCCATTATCAATGATAACGTTACATCAATTACCTCCTAATTTACAATTTGTTCCGAGTAAACTCTTCATTTACCTCCTGACTTCCACTATATTCTTAATTCACACGAGTATACTTGTCTTGAGAATCAAGAGGTGGCCTTTACAGAGGAATCAAGCTATTTATTATCAGTCCTTTCTAACACTAAGCACCAATACAAGAAATCAAAATCTGAAAGTTTAAAGATCACACATATCAACCAAGAGAATGGGTTAAAGTAAAAGACTTAAAATTTGTAGTCAACCATTCATCTCAGCTGCATATGATTAATAAGGACAATTTGAAATGGTAATTGGAGTACAAATAGGGTACGCTGATTAATTGATACTTCAGTAGTACATAATTAATACTAATTGTGTTTTTAAATCATGATTTCCAAAAAACAGTAGACTCCTATAAAATTCAAGCACTTGGCTTACTCAAATATCCATTCGTACAAAACATGATTATCAATGATTCCAAAGGAAAAGATAATTCTCAGCAAAATGCAGAAAAGAAAAATCTGAAAAAAAAAATTAAAACTTCATACTACATACAACAGAAAAATTGTCGTTGAACACCTCTAAGCGGCCTGTGTAGTACATATATGTAACCTGAAACAAAGTAAAATGCAATATCAGTGAAGAACAAACTTACATTCTTCTTTTCTGGTTGTATTGTTTGCAAAGTGCTAATGTATTATGTATATAAGTTCTCTGCAAAAATCTGTGTAAAAACATATCATCCCCCAATGAATGAAAGAAAATATTTACTAATGTCCACTAATAACCAATGAATACTTAGTGGGATTGTATTTAGTACCATAAAAAAAGATAAACAACAGATTAATACAATCTGAATGAATGTTAACCAGCTCAATAAATGCAGTGGCTAATGGAGCTTATAATCTTTAAAGGATTTCTGAAACTATTCCAATATAGACATTAGAGAGAGGGTGGTCACTACAGTGAAGCCATAAATGATATCATAGCTATCATTGGCACATGAGGCAATGGAATCAACAAAGAAAGCACCTTAATACCACGAACAGAGACAAGCAATGGCTTAGTACAATCTGAATGAACACTCACCCATTCAATGAATAAGCAGCTAAGGCAGCCAATGAGTTTTAAAGATTTTCTTAAATTATGACCACTAAAAGAGTGTTGACTACACTAAAGTCATCAATAATAATAATATATTAGCTATCAAAGCATGAGACAATTGAATCAGCCAAAACATGGCACCTTTTCTATAAAGAATCAACTTTCTTAAATGAACTTCATAGATGAAAGATTAGATAGGTTCTTGGTGGCAGAGCATCTTTTAAGACAGGTCTCCTAAAGTAAGTAAAAATTTTGAACGCAACCATTTCTGCTCATTTACTGAGAGCTCCGCTCCATGAAATACTTCTTTTTTGTTTCATAATATGTTTGCACATATTCCAAAATCTGATAATACGTTATTTAAAATTTTAAATACAGCCCCTGTTAGCTCTAGTTATTGACAATAAAGTTGAAAAATCTTTGTTTGCATTTCCAAAAAACAAATCACCAAAGTAGATCAATGGGACGTTAAAACACCTGTAGTTTCATAAAAAATTGGCATGATAAAAACATCAGTAGGATTTTAAAAAGCAATAAAACACTAAAACATTGAAACCATAACCAGAGGGTAATGTTAAAAATAGTAATGTAAGGTAAAACCTCTCAAGGAAGCAAGAAGTTAAGGAAGAACCAAAGCTAGATACAAGGCTAGAAATCAGTGCTGTCACACATACAACATAAGCATCAGGTCAACCCAAATAGTATGATACAAACTGGTAATATGTTGAACTTCTTGTACCTTGAATTGCAAGCAAAGCAAATTAGATTGCTCTCTCACTATTAATCAGAAAAGAACCTTTGATGCGTAAAATAGAGTGAGAGAACTGAGGTGTGAGAGAACCTTTGATGCAGCACACAAGACAGTCAGGTAAGAGGAAAATATCAACCCAATGACCCTGGCCCTAGATGATAACCATTGTGCCCTTGTCCAAGAACAGAAAACAGGTGTTAGCTTTATGTTTGTTTATCTTGCATATTGAAAGCCAACTGTTTAGAGTTCTAGGGTTTAACTATTGTCACAAGTGAACTTCCTCTTTAATATGAAGAAAGGTTTTACCTTGCACACTATTCCATTTTATGTTGTCCGGAAAGGGACAAATAATAATGCTAACAATATTAATGCAGAAACAAATTGGTCTCATAATACCAACACCATCAACATTGAAAAACACGAGGCAACCCTCTTGAAGGGTTAAAATGCCAAACATGGGTATCTCTCAACAAGAAAATGAATCGTTGAAGGACTTAGGTCTGTAAAAGCATAAAAAAGAGCGCAAAGATGCTCAAGACAAAATAATAGGGTGCAATAAGTTGAATTGGACAATTAAACAGGTAATATCCATTCGAAATGGATCATACAGTGAAACATAATACGACAAATACTCTCAACACATCTCAATCAAGAGAACTTAAACTTAGGCCATCTGACTCACAAAGCACTATGGGTTCATCGATTGTGTTGAATATGTGCATCTTTGGAGATACATGCTAAAATTGTATCTTAAAGAACCTGTTGTACAACATAAAAATGAGGTATATCCTTTGCAAACATTGAGCTAAGAAGAAACTTTAGATTGAGAGATGGGCAACAAGTTAAAACTAGTGTATGTTAAAGTACCATTATTGGGAATCAATTGCATAGAGGCATATTCCTCATAAGATTCGACTAAGACTTAAGATAGAAAGGCAGACCAATAAGCTAAACCACCAAGTATATATACCATTTTTCAGAGTTGCAATGAGATATCCCTCGCAAAGATTGGACTAAGAGGAAGTTTTGGATTAAAAGATGGACATTTATGCTGAACTTCAAAAAGTGTTAAATACTATTATTGGGAATCAATTGCTTGTTCGACCAAGTAAAACAGAATCACCTTTGTAGAAGAACTAAATCATAGAAAGCACATCCCTAGAGATAATGGAGATCATGAGCTAACATTTACAAATATTCTATGAAAGAGAAACATCAATGGAACTTCCTTGCATTGCATAGATAACAAGAAAAAAACTAAGTAGCTTGAAGGTTTCCATGATAAAAACTGCAGTTGCCACTTCTTGTAAAGAGTATCTTTTGAGCCTAATATTTTTAGCCCATGATGATTAAAGATGAATATATGTAGATTTAGGAGTGTTAAATTTGCCAAAACTTTGTGAGGACGCCAAAAATTGGTACCCTTTATTGTAGGCAGCAATTATGCCATGAATAATTAAATAAGACTTTTGTTAGTTAATGTAATAAAACATTGTTCCGAAGGGGAGTCAGTTGTGTCGTCCATTGGTGACGGTTGGAGACTTAATCAACCGTGTCAAGTCTATTTGAATGGAGTCTGGAACAAGTGAAAGGTGTGGTTAATGTTGGAACTATGATGCTATGAAAGATATATCATTTTGTCATTTATGGTGTAATGTGATTCTATGGTATTCTTGTTATTGTTGTATTTCATATATCTCTGGTATTATGCAATTCTGTTGAATCTGTATATACTATGCAATCCATCTCAACCTAGGCATCTAACATTTTGGCGTCGTTGCCTAAGTACGAACCTGGAGGTCTAGGAAGTCAGATGGGCAGGATGGCAGCATAATAGGCCATACTTTCAACCAACAAGTAGTGGCAACTAACAATGATGGAGAAGACAATACTGAAGTAACCCGAGAGGACCAGTTAACACAGAACTCGGTTCATGCGTGGGACGTGTCGGTTGACGAGTACGTATAGCGGGAGGCTTGGGAGAGAGCGGTCTCGACTGGTATGGTACGCGCTAAACTCACGGTGAGCGGTCTATGTACGATCTTCTGGGTAGCCTTCCGAGATTGTTGGCCCGAGCATTGTTGGAACTCCAGGATCAACGTGAGGTACGAGAAAGGGAACAGCAAAGACAACAAATATTGCAAGGATACGAAGAGAGGAACCAGAGGGAGGAGGAACCACGTGATACTAGCAGGCATAAGTAACTCTGATAATTAATGCCCAACCTACCAAACAAGGACAGAAAGCAACGCACGAAGGCGGAGACAAAAGGAGAGAAGGAAGCCGAAACTGTCGTAAGCAGGTCTCTGCGCATCCAAGAGCAAGCCGAGAGATGCCAACGGCTACAACAACTAGTGAAACAGTCTATTGATCCCCCACTATAGGCACGGGGTGGCGAAATACAACCGTCAAGACAAGAGTGGGAAGAGATCGCTAGAGAACTACCACTCCTGAGCAATTCTTGGGCGCACGAAGGATCTAACCATGATAAAAACTACAGTCGCCACTTCTTGTAAAGAGTATCCTTTGAGCCTAATATTTTTAGCCCATGATGATTAGAGATGAATATATGTAGATTTAGGAGTGTTAAATTTGCCAAAACTTTGTGAGGACGCCAAAAATTGGTACCCTTTATTACACCCCTACAAAACTTGTCTTTGAAACACACTTTTGCTTGTACCTTTTCATCTATCTAGTATAAGGGTGGGAACTATGACAAACATTGGGTGGACACAAGGTGTGCAATGACTTTTGTTTCATAGCTACAGGAGAGATCGGCATTGTAATATGCACCTTTTTCTTTTGTAATTTTCTGTAAAACAATATTCCACTACAACAAAATAGAAAACAAACTCACACATATACTGACCAAACTGTCTTTTTAGAGGTTATGCAATGGAAAATGTGATTAATACATCAAAATAAGCAATATAGTCCAATACCCAGATGGATTAATCACAATATTTTCACTAAAACATTAAACTCAGGCTACAAAACGAGTCTCAGGTCTGATACAATTTATAGCACCATGTATATAGGCTGATTTGTACCAAGAATTACATAAACAGCAGAGATATTGCATTATATAAATCAACACTTTTCCCACATACCAGGAAGATACTTTTTGCTACAGGTCTAAAAATTGCTCGAAACCTGCAAACTGGAAACTTCAAAATATGGTCACAACAGGTCTAAAAATTGCTCGAAACCTGCAAACTGGAAACTTCAAAATATGGTCACAACTCCTCCAAGACTCACTTCACCACCCAGCAAATCCTAGCCATGTGATTTACCAACTTGGGCGCCTCAAAACAAGAAGAAATGCCCTCAAAACCCTAGGCGCTTGGCCTCCTAAGCTCCCACATCCCTTCTAGTCCATTTGGCCACTATGGGAAGTGTACAGCCAGCAAAAGAGGTAAAGAAACTGATTTAAATAGTCTCAAATCTGCAAGTGTGTCTTTGCAAATACGTCCAATAGTTTCTTCTTCAAAGCCCCATGAACATACTGGAAATTCTTATCAAATAAGCTCCTGCCTAGTTCCTGAACAAAAACACCTGCAATCAACCAAGAAAGATCTTTCACTTACACAATTGATGTCCTCTATGAAGGTTTTCGTCATCAAAAGCCCTTGGATGAACGAAGTTCAAACCAGCAATAACCCTTTTTAAATATCAAGCATAGTTGAAAATGAGCTGCACAAAGCACTTTTATTTCCTCTCCAAAACCCCATGCCCACCTTGGTGAAATAAAATATTTACTTTATTTGAAAAAATCCATTGTCTCCCATTTTGGACACCACCTTTAAAATACCACATCAAATTAACTTTATAGCATCACCTTAAGTCTCCTTGGCATCCACTTAATAAAGTCAACTTTTTAGTAATTTGAATAATGCTATTATAACATTGGCATTATATAAAATAACATAACTGATAATAAATCATCACCCAACAACATTAAATGCAATAACAGACTGAGCCAAGTTGTAACCAATGTCGACTAACAAGGTCAATGCTAAAACGGTGACTTATTAAAAATAATAATAACTGATAGAATGTTCAAAACATCCAAAAAAAGTGTAATCTTGACGCTTCTAATAGTCTGAGCTCAAAGCAACTCCTGGAAATGCCACATAAACTGAACTAGAAGTCCCAACAACCCAAGGACTTCCCTAAACCTACCGCATTAGCCTATGGGAACCTCAAGGCATGTGCTAACAGTAACCAACTATTAATTGCCTAGGAAGAGAACATTGCAGTCCTTGCTCCCCAAAATTGCTTTCCCATAGGCTATAATATCTACTTTCCTGTGTTGCATCCTCTACTGACACATTACTCCACTTCACCAAATACTCTTTAATACTCCTCCGTATAGTACGTTCCCTAGAACCAATGATATCCTTGGGAATTAAAACCAGCTTCCCCTCCCCATCCACTGCTGGCAACCTAGAAGAAGGAACCACGTTATACTCCAATGCCTTTTAGAGGTGTGTTATGTGAAAAAGATTATGCACTCTGCTATTTATTGACAACTCTAACTCATAAGCTACTTCCCCAATCCGCTTGGATATCTTGAAAGAGCCATAAAATCGTGGCTTAAGCTTCTTCAACCACTCTTCTTGAGAGTGGACTACATTACATGTAGGGCTGTAATCTCAAGTATACCATGTTACCAATGTAGTGCCACTTCATCACCTCTATTGCAAATACATGGTCAAGGGCCTTAAGAATAAGTTGCCTATTCAATCATAAGAGACTAATGATATGTGAATACACAATCTATATCACAGCGATTACAGAAGCAGTGACAAAAATGGAGACTTAAGTAATGTTGATGGACAAGTCAAGGTAAACGTATCTACATAGCCAAGTATCAAGCAAGGGACCCAAACACATGGACATCAAAGAAGCATCAATGATACCAAGTCTTGAGACTCGTCTCCATGTGGCTCAAGGATTAATGATAGTTCAATATTCATAGTAATATTTTATGTGAAGCGGTTAAGACATCAAACAGGCAATAGCCATCGATGGAAATGACATATTGACTCAATGTTATCAAACGCAAATATTCCAAACGTGTCTTTGATAAGATTGTGTAAACTACAATTACTAGAGAATTACGATGAATTCAGGTATAATGGAAAAACTGAATCAGTTTTAAAGCAGATAACGAAAGGAAGAAAAGAATGGGGATGCGAGAGGGAGAATAGGAATAAGGAATTATGGGATGAAAGGATGGTGGGTCACTCTGATTGCCAAAAAAAGAAACAATAAATGAGTATATGAAATATATGGAGATAGTGTTGATTTTGAATCCTCAAATCACCACTCTGAAACGTTTCTCAGTGTAATGATTTCAACAATGGTATGCTGCAATCTAATGAATCACAAGTCATAATCTTGAGTACAATAGAGAGGAAGGACAATCATGACTTATTGTGTGAATCATCTGTCTCTTTAGAGATAATTATTGGAGAGGCGGATCATTTCAGCATTCAAATTGTTCAGTCTAGAAGGGGGATCACTCTTATAGAGAAAGAATGCACATCAAGTGAGGGAGTTGTTTCAACAATGCTCCAATCAAGGTACGTTTTAGCACATTCACCCACTTTTTGCATTACATTGAATTTTTGTTTGTTCAGATATGTTTTTGTTGATAAATGTTACAGTAATTTCCTATTTTATGATTGGTTCATATACCTCCCCTTTCCCTTAGTTCTGTTCAGCCATAGCCTTTTCTCAAAACTGAGTATTGTTGTTGTGCACATTAGAAATTTATACTTCTAAATATGAAATTCAGAATCATACATTTGACGATGACATTATCTCAGAATTTAATTGTTTATCTGATCTTACTTGAGTCATTATATTATTATTATTATTAATTTTAGAGCATCAAAGGAATTATTACTTAGTACAGGAGCATTTTCTCTGTATTTTTTGCAGAGTTATTATCCTCTTCTATTGCTGTTCACAATCAGATCAATTATAATTATTTAAGTACCAACACACATGTTTGCATAAAAAATAAAAAAAATCCTTGAAAGTTTAAATGGGTTGGTTCAACTCTTTGTTCTCCAAGAGACTTAGCATACATGGAACTTGTTTTGGCAGAATGGAATAGTTGAGTTGTCTTTATTACTTTTGATTTTATATTTATGAGATTATTTTGGAAATTTTAATATGATGAATCATTTGAAATTGAAATTATTTTATTTCTATATGATAAAATGCTATCTCCAATTGAGTTAACATTTTGATGTTATTTTAGTAGATCATTCTTCGATAAGATAAATAGATATTAATTCTTTTAGATTTGTATATTAAATTAAAGATAGACACATTAGCACGCTTGTAACTTTTAAATAAAAATGCTAATAAGAAGTATGTAGCATCCTTATAATTATTCTTAGATCATTGTTGGATGATGCATACACGTATAAAGATGTGTATCTTTTATTTAATCTATTGTGTGACTAGGTTTTTGGTTTATCAAACTCATGCATGAATGTATTATCATTCTAAATGTTATAATATATCTCGAACATATCTTAGAACAGATACATATTCTATCTTGCAATGCCTATTAATACATGTCATACTTAGATTTATTTGATATGTAAATGGGGTGTACCTATTTGTATGAATGGAGTCGGAGGAAATCTCTATTGGTTCAAAATAGGAGCATTGGTCCATATATGTATTTGTTTATATAGGTAGAGATTAGTGACTCATACTGATATACGTTATGTTCAAGATTATAATCCTTATCTTAATTTCATGCTCATTAATTATTGAACTTGCCCAATAGAAAACTCTCTTATTTTATTTACTTTTAGTATATGAATTTTACTTTATTAGATTTGAGTTTTATATGCAATGACTAAAGTATCGCTCTTACTTAAAGAAAGTTTATAATTCTTAGTGCAGGTTTTAGTTTTACAAAAAGAGTATTCTTATGTTACCACTCTTGTGCATGTTGTGTTTATGGGTTATATTATCACATTTGTTAACTAATATAAGACTTCAACATCCTTAAAAGATACCATCCTTATTAGATTGTTTTGTTATTAATAAAGTTGATGTTTCTCCTATACAGGTATTATTTTGAAGCACATACATTAGTAGCACTAGATCACAACTTATGATATGATGAATCGAACTTGTTATTGTATGGATTAATAATCCAGTTATAAGAGTAGTCTCTTATTTAGAGTTATATTGTTATGATTTCAAGATAGTTTTAGGATTTGTCTCTATTTCATTCCTATGTGCGGTTGTGAGTTATCTCAATTGAACCCTATCATTGAGGTGGTTTCATGGATGAATTGTCTGATATTGGGGTCTGGTAAAGACCTAACTGTGACTATGTATTATCCTTTCGGAAATGGTTTCATAATAGAGGAATGTGGAAGTTATATACTTAAATACTTTAAGATTCCTTGATTTAACTCTAGGGTATGGATATTTAGTTACATTAAGGAGTGGCTCTCAATGGGGGCCAGGGCCCTAAAGTGGCCAGTCCTGGACAACCCATTGAAGAGTTGTAATCAAGTGATAACCTAATAAATTGGGGGGAAACACATTAAACAAGATAATTGTGATGCCTCACCCATGCCTTCAGTGCTAGTACAGGCTAAGGATAGGAGTGGGAGAAGATGCCTGTGGAGACTAGCATGATCGAACTTCCTTGTCTTCACGAAAGGATTGTTCAATTCCACGTGAGTTCTCACTTGGGGGTCAAGATCCAAAGAGACCAGTCCAGAACAACCCAAGAGGGAGGGCTATGTGATGACACTCTTTCCTTCAAGTACACTAGTATCCTATTCTATTAGGTTGTGAGTAGAAGTCTCTGGTGTTTTCTTGTCATGCTTCATGCTTATCTTTATATGTTCTTTATACTTGTGGATATCTTATGTTCCTTGGATGTTTGTGTTGATATATTGTATCCTTAACCACGGTTTTGTCTCTATTTCACCAAGTGGGTGGCAACCGACACTCAAATTGTCTGGGGACTCTACCCTAGAAAGGGTTGCATACCTGCTTATATATTTTTATAAAACATATAATAATAAGTAGGATATATTTCCATAGCAAGTCAAATTGTGATATTGCTATCAGGATTCAACTGTGTAGTTTTTTAGTCAAACTCGTTGACCCACTACTCATGAAACATGAGTCAATGAGTTTGACTAAAAAATTACACAGTTGAATCCTAATAGCAGTATCACATATAATAATATTCATACAGTGCATTTTGTACCCTTACTTGATATGGTTCAAGATTAAAGAGTCGAACTATGAAGTCTCTAAGCAAGAAAGTAGGCAAAGCCATCAGTGATGAGCACCCGAGACTTAGGTTTGGCCCCTTAGGGTTTGTCTTTAAGGATTTAAATAAATTAATTCATTTATTCTCAATGACTTCATTTAAATAAGGTATTGGTGAAGGCTACATTTATGATCATGTACCTGATATTTTGCATCTAGTTAACTTTAGGCATGTGTGCAATTACAGTTATGATGAATACACTACAAAATTCTAGGAGGTGTGACTCAGGTATTAGGTGATTGTTGTTCTATTTGATTATTGTTGAAAGGTTATCCTAGGAACATTTGATTTGGTGCTTACAATGAACTTTTTAGCAAATGATAAATGTTGGTTATGTTATATGATGTTACAGTTTCTCATCTGATTTGTGTATTCTAGCATATTGTTCTAGTAGCGATGCTTGGTAGTCCTTCGAGGACATGGTTCTCAATGATTGTTTATTTTCCGCTTGTGCTTTGTAATGAATATAAATATGATTCTCAATTCTGTAACCTTAGTGAGTGGATGGAATCATAATGTTTAGATGAAGATGTAATTGCACTTAAAAATAATAATAATAATAATAAATTGCTATGTTATTCAAGTGATTAGTGATTAGTTCCCAAGGGTTTCCTCGCAGGGCGTTACAACCAATCTTGAAAGTATGCTCTGTGCAATGTTGATCAACATACAGCTTCTCCTTGCTTTGTGCTTGTTGCAAATTTTCTTTCAAAGTCTTTATTATGTCCTAACATTCATGTAGAAAATCCCTAGTCTTAGGCACACTATTATCCCCAAAAAGTAAATGAAGCTTGGAGCTTCATATCCATATAATGTCATAAATGGTAACATCTTGATAGACAAGTGGTAAGTAGAATTATAAAAATACCCACCAAGGTGCAATTATCTCACCCATGCCTTATGTTCCCCCAAAATATCTTTTCTAAGGTACCCTTCCACCCACTCGCTCACTATCTTTGTCAGCCCATTTGTTTGCAAGTGATGGCTAGTACTAGGAGTGAGTTGGATCCCATTCAACCTGAAAATTTCCTGCCAAAAAAGACTCACGAATTATCTGTCCCTATCACTAACAATGTTCCTGGCCATCCCATGAAGTTTGAATGTCTCTAAATAAAAGATTACCCAAATGTGCAACTAAACATAATGCTGAAATGGCAAAGAAATGGACAAATTTTGTCAACTCATCTAGAACAATGTATAATCGACCCTTACCTTGACCTTTAGTAGCCCAATGATAAAATCCATAGAGCTAAACCCCCATTTCTGATTGGCAATAAGCAAGGGCTGCAACAAAGTTGGGTTACTATGCTCATTCTTGTTTTGCTGGCATGTGGGACACTTTTTAACATAATTAAGGACTTCATTTTTCAGACCTTTACAAGTAATCTCTCACAAATTTGTCTATATGTTTTGAAGAAACCTAGGTGTCCAGCCATGGGTGCATCACGGAAAGTCCTGAAAAATATTATCATAAGCTCTGAGCTAGGTACTAGATAAATTCTCTCCTTATAGATAATCAACTCATCAATCATAGTGTACCTATCATCCTGTATAATACCCTCAATAATACCAATAGCTCAAGTGCCCTTAGCATACTTTGCTGAGATCAACTCCCTTCAATCAGTAGGTAATCTCCACAAAAGAACACAAATGAGGTCTCCCAGATAGGTCGCCTGCAATAACATGTTTCTTTCCTTTGACATATATTATGTTGAAGTCGTATGCTTGAAGCCTACTTGCCCATTTTTGTTTTCTATTATTAAGGGCCTTTTGGTTCAATAAGTGCTTGAGACAGTTGTGATCGGTTTTAACAATGAGCTTGCCTCCCACAAGATATGGTCTGAATTTGGCCAAAAAGCATACATAATGGCCAACATCTCTTTATCATATATATAACGACCACTTTTATCATCCCTCAACTTCCTACTCTTGAAAGCAATTGGAAGCTTATCCTGCATCAATTCAACACCTATTTCCTATCCTTAAGCATCACACTCCAACTCAAGTAGTTTGGAAAAAATAGGAATAGCTAAAACTGGGCAAGTGCTCATAACCTGCTTGAAGTTATCAAAGCACCACTGCACAGTATCTGACCGAGCAAAATCCCAGTTCTTGGTCAAATCTATAAGTGTAGCTATCGCATGTGAAAAGTCCTTAACAAACATTCTACAAAAACCACATAACCCACAGAATCCCTTGAGTTGTGAGAGGTTCCTGGGTGTAGGCTATTCAAAAATTTATGTTATCTTTTCAAAACCAACCTTCACACCCTTGGAGATAATGATGTGGCCAAGGTAGAGAGGCTTAATCATGTTGAAATCACACTTACTCCTTTGCGTAGAATGATTTCCTCTCTAGGATGCTCAATACCTCATCAAGGTTCCTCGCATGTTCCTCCCATGTCTTGTTAAAGATCAAGATATAATCAAAGCATATGAGGAAAAACTTCCTGCGTTGTTTTCAGAAAGTGTTGATGTTTATAGCTTCAAATAGATAAAAGAATTATAATATATATCGTATTACATTATGTATGAATATTAATATATATAATAATAATATATATTATTATTATATATATTAATATACATACATAAATTTATATCTAAATTATATTTGATCGAATATACAAACATTCAATATAATAGTATAACTTGTTTATTAAAACATTACCGATTTTATATCGGTCACATTAACCTACCGATTAATATCGGTTTCAATAAAATGCAATGCCGATGTGTATCAGTTATAATACCGATTGGCTGTTAAAGCATCAATAGTGTATGATATCAAATGCATAATTGACGGTATATTACTAAGTGTTAACAGAAACACCGATTACGTATTATCGGGTATTAACAAATGGTTAAATGAAAAGGCATGGCATTATAGAGCCATGTCTCCTCAAGGAGACATGTCTCTATAATGACATGTCTCATAAGTATATATGGTTGATTGTTGATTGATAAAAGAGAATATATACAACAAACAATAAATCTCATTTATCCAATCTACAATACATCGACATTAATATATTTATATTTGTTACTATATCTGTAATAAATAAATATATATATTGTGATTATATATATATCACATATATTGAGATTATATATAAGAAAATCAAAAGTCATATAATTTTGATCTAAATTTAACATGGTATCAGAGCAGGCATAAAATAAAAGATCCAGATCAGATTCGTAGAAAACTTCATATATACATTTGAGAATACTATATTTAAAAATGGTGAGTAGGATGAGATTAGAAGGTCGTCTTGAAGGTGCATCAAACTATGTGGCATGGAAATTACGCATAATGCTCACACTAAAAGAACATGAGCTAACACCTGTAGTGGAAAAATCTGAGCCTGAACAGAATGGAAAAGATGAGCAGATTAAATGGGATAAGGATAACACAAAGGCAATGAAATTGCTGGTAGATCGAGTTAAAGATCATATAGTGCCTATAATCATAAAGTTAGAAACCGCATATGAGATGTTTAAAGCGCTAAAAGATATGTATGAAATTAACAATACAAGCAGAGCGCTTACCCTTAAGAGTCAACTCCATCAAATAAAGATGAAACAAGGAGAGACCATCACCTCCTACTTCATGAGAATTACAAAGTTAAGAAATCAACTCTCTACTATCGGTCACTCTTTTGACAGTAAGGAATTAACTATGATTGCACTTAATGGACTTCCCCTTTCATGGGAATCCTTCATTCAAGGAGTAAGTGCTCGAACAAAAATTCCTAAATTTGATCGATTAAAATCAGATTGCATTCAAGAAGAGTCTCAATTAGCAATTAGAGGGATCAACACAAATACTTCAAAAGAAGTCTCTCAAGTACTTAATTCAGAATCACACAAAAGGAAAAAGAACTTCAAAAGGAAGAGAGGAAATGAATCATATAAGAAACCAACATTCAAGTATAGAGACTTATCAAAAGTACAATGTTACATATGTGACAAATTTGGACACCTTGCTCAAAAGTGTCCTGAAAGAAATAAGACACAAGCCTCATTTGCCCAAGTCAGTGATACAAAGGAGAATATGGATTCATAGAAGCTTGTTTTCTACTCTGCCTTATCAAGTCAAGTTTCACACAATCGCAACACCTGGGTTGTTGATAGTGGGGCCTCTCGGCATATCACTGGATTCAAAGAGCATCTAGACTCATAGAAGGATGTTCTAAACAAGAAATTACGATTGGAAATGATACTGACTATCCAGTAATGGGTATTGGGACTTGCACCATATATCTTGAATCCGGGATATCTCTACAACTTACCAGTGTTCTATTTTTCCGTGGCATAAAAAGGAACTTCGTTTCCATTTCAGCACTAGAAGACGAGGTATATAGAATCACATTCATGGATGGGAAGATCCTAGCTTGGCCTAAGAACTCAAATATAAAGAATGCTCATACTATTGGAGTTAGAGATGGAACCCTCTACAAATTGTGTAGCCCTTCTCATCAAGCCCTAATTCATACATCAAATGAAAGTGAATTATGGCATAGGAGACTAGGGCACTATCATTTTCGTTGTTTAACCTCTTTGGAGAAAATGGTTACAAGACTACCAAAACTAAGATATGAAAATATAGGAGCTTGTAAAGGATGTGAATTAGGAAAGAATACTAAAAACACTTTTCATCATAGTGAAAGTAAAACCAAGCACGTATTAGAACTTATTCACTCTGACTTATGTGGCCCTATGTTTGTTCCCTCCATCAGAGGATATTTGTATTACATTATTTTTGTAGACGACTACTATAGGAAGACCTGGATATATTTTCTAAAATGTAAAGAGTCGGAAGAAATTCTTATGAAATACAAAGAATTTAAAGCTCTAGTAGAAAACCTATCAAGTAAGAGTATTAAAATATTAAGAACAGACAATGGTAAAGAGTATACCTCAAAGATATTTCAAAGTTTTTGTAAACATGTTGGTATCAAGAGGGAGTTCACTGTTCCATACAACCCACAACAAAATGGGGTTGCAGAGAGAAAGAACAGGACAATAGTAGAATCTGCTAAAGCAATGATGCATGATCAAAACATAGAAACTCATCTTTGGGCTAAAGCCTCTAACACTGATGTATATGTTCAAAACAAATGCCCTCACTCTTATCCTGAAAATAAAACTCCTGAAGAAGCTTTCACTAGAAATAAACCTAATGTAAGTCACTTGAGAACCTTTGGGTGTCTTGTTTACATTCACATTCCTAAAGAGAAAGGAACTACATTAGAACCTTCAGGAAAGAAAGGAATCTTTGTTGGATATAGTGAAAATTCCAAAGCCAACAGAATCTACATTCCAGGGCAAAGAAATATTGAGTTAAGTAGAGATGTAATATTTGAAGAGGACATTGCACTCAAAAGATCCAAGGAAGACAATAATGATTCTCTAGGAAGATCCTTTTCTTGAGATTCAGAGGGAGTATCAAGAATTTGAAGATAATGAATCTTTAGATGCTACTAATGAACATGAAGTAGGAAAGAAAAGACCTCTTTGGGCCAGAAAAGTTATTAAAGAAGGTGAGAAATATGTTGCTCAAAACGGAGCTATCAGGGAAAACAAAAGACCTCGTATATTCTCTAGGTATGTTGCACTTATGAGTAAACTCCTACATTTTGAACCTTCAAACCCAAAAGATGCTCTTCAACATCAGACTTGGAAGGATGCCATGACAGAAGAATATAATTCTATCTTACAAAATGATGTATGGGATATTGTACCTAGACCCATAAACAAATCAGTTGTTTCCTCCAAGTGGTTATTCAAAATTAAACATGCAGTAGATGGAAGTATTGATAAATACAAGGCAAGATTTGTTGCAAGAGGGTTCTCCCAAAAGGAAGGCATTGACTATGAAGAGACATTTGCTCCAGTTGCAAGATATACCTCTGTGAGAACAGTTATTGCCATTGTCGCTGCCAAAGGTTGGAAAATTCATCAGATGGATGTAAAAAATGCCTTTCTGAATGGTGTGATTGAGGAAGAAGTATACCTAGAGCAACCAGAAGGATTCATAATACACAATCAACAAACTCATGTCTACAAACTAAAGAAAGCATTATACGGGCTTAAGCAGGCACCTCGAGCATGGTATGAAAGGATAGATAACTATCTATCTAAACTCAACTTCTCTAAAAATGATGCAGATCCAAACCTCTACTTTAACGTAGTACAAGGGGATATGTTGATTTTGGTTCTTTATGTAGATGATTTGCTAATAACAAGAGAAGATTACCTAATTATTAAGTGTAAAGAAGATCTTGCTGCTGAATTTGAGATGAAAGACTTAGGGCTACTACATTATTTCCTAGGCTTAGAAGTTTGGCAACATGCTAATGAGATATTTCTAAACCAAGGAAAATATACATTAAACATTCTAAGAAGATTCAGAATGATGGATTGTAAGCCTATGTCCACCCCCATGCAAACAAATCTACTTAAACTAAAAGAAGTAGCATCAAGTTCAGAACCTGCATATTCTACACTTTATAGACAGATTATTGGGTCTCTGATGTACTTAGTGAATACTAGACCAGACATTTGTTATGCAATTACAGCACTCAATCAGTTCATGTGTGAACCAAAACAAATTCATATGGTAGCAGCCAAGGACATACTAAGGTATCTTCAAGGCACAATAAATCTTGGACTAAGGTACAAAGATCTAGATTTACAACTACATGGTTTCACTGATTCAGATTGGGCTGGAAGCACTGTGGATCAGAAAAGTACCTTTAGGTGTTGTTTCGGTCTGGGTTCTGTAATGATATCCTGGTTTAGTAGAAAACAATCCTCAGTTACTCAAAGTTCCACAGAAGCAGAGTACATTGTTGCATCTATGGGAGCACGGGACGCAGTTTGGTTGAGGAAACTTATTTTTGGTTTGTTTGGAGAATCTCTAAAACCTACTATTATTCATTGCGATAATCAAAGTTGTATTAAGCTCTCCTTAAACCTAGTATTTCACAATAGGTCCAAGCATATTGAGATACCTTATCACTATATTCAAGATATGGTGGATAAGAATGTTATTGAGTTAAAGTATATCAGTACAGAGGAACAATCAGCTGACATTCTCACCAAGCCTCTAGCAAAGACAGAGGTAGAATACTTTAGAGGTAAACTTGGTATGATTGTAATTTCTGAGAACACATCTCAGTAACTTTTTATACTAATAAAGCATTCTTTGTTATGAATGTTATTTCATAACCATGTGTTCTTTGTGTATATCATAAGGAAGTGACGACTTCTAAATGATTTTCACTTATTGTTGTAGAAGTTGTTATAAGGTGACGATCTTATAAAAACTTATTCATCTATTATAATAAATATCATGAGAATGATATTTAAACTATGATAGTGTATATCCTGTAAATCAATATGGACTAGAAAAGTATAGTTTAAATTCTTACAAGTTTTACTGTATGGATATATCATGTCTATATGATAAGTATCACACATGTGATGCTAGTGCACATATCATACAAGACATCTTGAGTACTTGGTGAATATCATGGACTTGATATTTGGAGACCAATACTCTGAGTACTTGGTGAGTATCATGGACTTGATACTTGGAGACCATTACTCATGATAATCATTTTGAGCACTTGGTGAATATCTTGTGAGTTGATATTTGGAGACCATTGCTTAGAGCACTTAGTGAGTATCATGGACTTGATACTTGAAGACCATTGCTTTTAATATCAGTAAAATGATATAAATTATAAATGATTGTCCATACTCACATATCATTCAAGACATCTTGAGTACTTGGTGAATATCATGGACTTGATATTTGGAGACCAATACTTTGAGTACTTGGTGAGTATCATGGACTTGATACTTGAAGATAATTGCTCTTGATATCAGTGAAATGATATAAATTATAAATGATTATCTATACTCACATATTACATTGAGATAATATATGTTTATCCTCTCTAGCTAAGAGGGAGTGTTGATGTTTATAGCTTCGATCAGATAAAAGAATTATAATATATATTGTATTACATTATGTATGAATATTAATATATATTATTATTATTATATATATTAATATACATACATAAATTTATATCTAAATTATATTTGATCGAATAAACGAACATTCAATATAATAGTATAACTTGTTTATTAATACATTACCGACTTTATATCCGTCACATTAACCTACCGATTAATATCGGTTTCAATAAAATGCAATGCCGATGTGTATCGGTTATAATACCGATCGGCTGTTAAAGCATCGATAGTGTATGATATCGAATGCATAATTGACGGTATATTACTAAGTGTTAAAAGAAACACCGATTAAGTATTATCGGGTATTAACAAATGGTTAAATGAAAAGGCATGGCATTATAGAGCCATGTCTCCTCAAGGAGACATGTCTCTATAATGACATGTCTCATAAGTATATATGGTTGATTGTTAATTGATAAAAGAGAATATATACAACAAACAATAAATCTCATTTATCCAATCTGCAATACATCGACATTAATATATTTATATTTGTTACTATATCTGTAATAAATAAATATAAATATTGTGATTATATATATATATATCACATATATTGAGATTATATATAAGAAAATCAAAAGTCATATAATTCTGATCTAAATTTAACAGAAAGCATGGTTCATACAAGACTGAAAAGTGGTTTGGGCATTGGTTAACATGAAGGGCATAACCAAAAACTCAAAATTGTCGAAATGACACCTAAATGAAGTCTACTCCAAATCCTCTTACATCTAAGTCTGATGGTGACCTAACCTCAAATTAATTTTGAAGAAATAACAAGCACCATGCAACTCATCGATAAGCTCAATCTAAAGGATAGTATAACTGCTCTTAATCATCTTCTTGTTCAGTATCTTGTAATCTATGCACATATGCCTTGGTTCATCTTTTTTCTATACCACACTACTGAAGAAGCAAAGGGGGCTTTTTCTCAATCTTATGTGCCCTATATCAAGCAATTCCTTAATAGCTTTTTTTATCTCATCCTTATGCCTCTTTGGATGTCTATATGGTGTGGTAATGACCAGTTTTGTTCCCTTCTCCGACTCTACAATATCCTCAATGCCTCTCTTAGGTGGTATTCCAAGAGGTATACTACTGAACATTTTGCTATGCTTAGACAAAAAAGTCAAGATGTTTGGATGGCAATTGTTCTTCTGTTGTTCTGAACTAAAGGCAATATGATGCACTGTGTTGCTCAATCTTCCTGGTTGTGCCTCGAGCCACCAGCCAGCATGCCTCTGAGGACTATCTTATTCTCACTTGAATCAAACCTCATCTCCATTGTAAGCAAGTTCATAGTGAAAGCTACAAGGGTCTGTATGTTGCGCATGCCAAGTAGCACATTTGTATCTCCTATGCTCACCACATAGAAATCATCTTTCAACTGACAGACTTAACTGTATAGTTAGGTTAGGAATCTTATTTGTGTAAGTGTAAATCCATTTGCAACCATTACCTTAAAAGAATCATATTTTGATTCCCCTCTTGGTTACAACCCCTTCATCGATGAGATTGTGTGTAGCACCCGAATCAATAAGAGTAATTATATGTTGCCCACAAAGAAGAACTCTATCTTTGACTGATCCAACTTTCTGAAAACTAGAAACCTGGGCAATTGTTCCATCACATCCTTGCTCCTTCTCTGAGTCCTCGGTTGAGCTTTCTTCTTTGCTACTCTTTGGAACAGTGTGCTGATCTGATACTTTTGAAGCTAATTCATCTGCCAAAAAGTACTCAACTTGCTTAGCCTTTGATTTAATGGCACTCTTATGAGATGGGTCCCATGGCTCCCTACATTGTAAACATAATTTTTTCCTTCTAAGTTCATTGAGTTGATCATCATCCAACCCTGTTGACACATTTTTGGACTGATTGATTCCTTTTGAAAATGTTTTTTGCCCTTGTCCTCCTTATCTAAGAACCCATTTTGACTGAAATTTACTTTTTTTAAATTTTAAGTGGACTCTAGATCCCTTTCTTTCTTGATCACAACATGTAATTTAAGTGGGCTAAGTGCCTTAATCCAACCTCTAAATGGGTCTGATAACCCATCCATGAATAACACAATTAGTCTCTCTAAACTATCACTTACTAGAACTAATAACATCTAAACATCAACAATGTATCCATCAATAGAACCCCATTGCTTAAGTTGTGCCAACTCCTTAAATTGTAATTTGGGACACTTTTTATCAAAGCTATAAATCAGCCACCAATCTTGAATCCCTCCAATCTTGCAAAATCTAATCCTACATCCCTCCAATCTTGCAAAATCTAATCCTACAACTCTTCTTGTGTTGGTTCATTATCAACTCAACCATTATTCCTTAGACGTAAGTTAGGGATTAGGGGCCTTGAGCTGGCTGTTCTAGCCCTAGTATGTTGATTTGCGACCCTGTTATTAACAGAACCATCCCCATTTCCATTGTACCTGTCATGTCCATTGTTCCCACAATTATTACCACCATTGTCAATATTATTGTTCTTGTTATTGCTCAAAATATGCTAAGCCATTAGTGTGCACATTTCAGCTATATGTTGTTGTGACTCACGTTGTCCTGTAGCCAGATCATTGAGAATACCTCTTGTGCTTGATTCCTGATGGTCTCTATTTTCTTTGTAACTCATGTCTATTTCAACCCTTCCAACTTCTGCAAATGGATCAATTACTAGTGCTCTTAAATGTTAGGGTTTGACATGTTTCTTCTTCAGTAATATTGGTGTGCAAAGGGCTGCATTACTCATTCCAATGTCATGTCAGTTGTTCATTCACACTCAACACTCCAGGATAGCAAGATACACTGCTTTGATGCCACTGTAATATGCACCCTGTTTTTTTGTCATTTTTTAATAAACAATATTCTACTACAGCCAAATGCAAACTAACAAACTCAAACATATACTGACCAAACTGCCTTTTTAGAGGTTATGCAATGGCAAATATGATTAATACATCAAAATAAGCAATATACTCCAATACCCAGATGAGTTAATCACAATATTTTCACTCAACCATTAAACTTATAGGCTGCAAAACAAGTTTCAGGTCCGATACAATTTATAACGTGTACATGGCTGTTTTGCAACCAGAACTACTTAAACAGCAGATATATTTGAAATAAATACATTAAACTAAGCCTCTAAATCATACATCAAATAATTCAATACTTTACCCACATAGCAGGAAGCCGATTCTTGCCACAGGTCTGATAATTGCTCTGGAGCAGCAAATTGGAGACTTGAAAATATGCTCACAACTCCTCAAAGACTCACTTCTCCACCCCGAAAACCCTAGCCACATGCTTCACCAACCTGGGCACCTCAAAAAAAGAAAAAATGTCCTCAAAACTCTAGGTACGAGGCCTGCTAGGCTCCCACATCCCTTCTAGTTTGTATGGACAGCTAAGGGAAGTGTACAGCCAGAAAAAGAGGTGAAGTAAACTGACATAAATGCTCTCAAATCTACTAACTCTGACATTGCAAATCTCTCCAATAGTTTCTTCTTCAATGCCCGGCAACAAAATGGAATTTCTTATCAAATAAGCTCCTGTGTAGTTCCTAAATGAAACCACCAGCTATCAGCCAGGAAAAATCTTTCACTTCCGCGGCTGATGTCCTCTATAAGGGTTTTCATCCTCACAAAGCCCTTGGATGAACAAAGTTCAAACCAACAATAACATGTTATCAAATCTGAAGCATACTTGCAACTGAGCTCCACAAAGCACTTATATTTCCTCTCCGAAACCCCAGGCCCACCTTCAAGAAATAAAACATTTACTTTCTTTTTAAAAATCCCTTTAGTTTCAAGGGGTTGAGCTTAATTGGTTAAAACATTGAGTTTTCATTGTAGAGACCCAAGTTCAATTCCCCATGGGGACATCTAAAGTGGAACTCTAAGTTGTGACTCTTGGTCTTCCTAAGTTGGCTTCTAATATGGAGGTGGTTTCCAAATAAGGTGGATTTCTTAGAGGTGACTCTTGGTCTTCCATAAGTTATTTCTAATGTGTTTGCTTGTAAGGAGCTTGTATTGCTCTAATATTGATGCTCGTATGAGCAAGATATCTGTAATTGATATTCAATTAAAAAAAAAACCTTATATTGATGCTCGTATGAGCAAGATATCTGTAATCGATATTCAATTCAAAAAAAAAATTATGCCTCCCCTTTTGCACTCCCCCTTTAAAATACCACATTAAAGTAAATTTATAACATCACCTTATGTCCCTTGTGTTGATCCCATGGTGTAATGGTGAAAAGTGGCATTGTTAATGATGCAACGAAGGTTCGTGTAATGTCACCAAATTATAAATACCCAAATTTTGCCCTAGGTCACAATTTTTAATTGAAACAAAGTAGGGTTAGATACCTTTCACATTGAATGAGACCCTGCAAACAAGTTAGGAATCATTTATAATCATAATTCATAAAATAGATCTCTTTAATCAGAAATAAACATATACTAGAAGTATAGATCTAATCACAAGATTGCTTAAATCAATTTAAGAAGGGTCAACCATAGAAGAGCTAAGATAGTGCAACTTGATAGGGTGCCCTAGAGAAAATCTACCCTAGGCCCAAGAGTAAATATACCATCCCTCTTGGCCTCATGTGGCCCATGCCATCCATATGAGGTTGAGTACCTAGTGAGGTGTCCTATAAACGTTCCCCTCAATCTTGCTACTTCTATCTCACTTCCCGTGATCGAATATTCTTAATGCATTCACTTACCATGATAGGGAGCATGAGGAGCATTCACAATAGGGTGCCCTAGAAGTCCATCCTTTCTAAGCCCAAAGGCAGTGCCCTTTGTACCCCTCTGGCCCCATGGGACTCCCCAGTCTTATACCATGAGATGGCATACCTAGAAGATGACCCCGTCACTATTCCCCTACTTGTAATTCCCTAGTTTCTTTATCATGGCTGGTTATAACAGTCAGACAATATAAATATGCATAACATATTATATCCTAATCACATATTTCCTACGTCCATATATTAAACTGTTCATAGATAGTAACACACCATGAATCAGCAACATATCTTTTATGCTATGTGTTGATGTGCGTTTTAGGACTCACCAAACAGTAGAACAAAATACCAAAGTATCTTATCCCCTCTTGATCAAAGTACCGTGTATGCTAAGATTGCAAAAGATCATACGGGTCACTCCAAGGTTCCTTTCGTCTCAGGTCTTGACCGTGGATAAGCTCAATGGTTGATGTGATTTGTTGTTAATCACGAGGGGCCTTACATTTGCAAACTTGAAATTGATTTCAAATCATACTGGGTGGGAGCTATCGATAGATTTTGTAATGAAACACCTTTTGGGTTTTTTAGGAATATGCGAAAAGCAAAGGAGAAGGGTTCAAAAATTCTATTCTACTCCTAAGGGTAATGACAACAATGAATATTGTTTTGGTGGACAAATTCCCAAATAACTGAGCTCCGATTTGCCAAGTTGCACTACAACTACACGTGAACTCGCGCAATCTTCAAGGGGTTATGCAATTGATTTTCATATCACAACAAACACCATTAGAACAAACAATGTACGTTGAATGACAGAAGTCAAGAATCAAAAGTATGAACCAAGGAATTCATCAAAACACCATTGCATTCTCCATTGAAATCACAACACTTAATCTAACAAACTAATCTAAAATGAGGGAATAAGAGAACAAGCAAGCACTAAAACACTTCAAGTAGTCACCAAACTTCAATGAAGACTCTATTGTCTCAGTAGCTCATAGCAACAATTGTTTGCCCTTATGGGTGAACTGAATTGAACAGATACATACAAGTAAAGTACTTAACCAAAAGAATGTAACAGCATTATATATTCATATATTCATTGACATTCAATACAAGAGTATTTCTTTGTCCAACCAACATATCAACTAAAGAGATAGAAAGACATATATATAGCGTCCGAAGGGATGCGAGGCGAACTGTCGCACCCGTGTAACTCCTTCGGACGGACCAACTAATTAACTACCCGTTTGCCCGACAACATCATCCCCCCCCAAAAGAAAGTCGTCTCCGGACGACAACATACAAAATGTCTGGGACACATTAAAACTAAGGGAAGGAGAGAAAATACAAAAAGGACAACTAAGAAGTAGAAGTAGGGGGCTGAGGGAGCGTCCCTGAAGAGGATGGGTGACCCGCAGTAGAGGAGGTCGACTGTACCAAAGAAGAACCCAACTGAGAACGCAACTCATACACCTGTGTCGTCCTCGCTGCCAACTTTTGTTCTGTGACCAACTGAAGTTCAAGTGCGGATTTGACCATCACTGCGGCCCCCTGAAGGTCCTTCTGCTCTCCTCGACCACCTGTTGGGATTGAACCAAGCTGGTCTCCACAAGCTGTCTCTCGGAAGTAGCTGCAACTAGCTGTTGCTCAAACGTCTCTGTCGCCCTCGCCAACGTACCCTCCAAGGCCACTCGGGATGCCTTCTCTACTTCCACCTGGCAGCCAGCTCCTCTTGAGCTTTCTCTGAAGCCACCAATGCAGTCTCTCTTCTAGCCGAGACATAGTAACCCTGCCAGAAAGCCTGCTCTATCTAGCGAGTGAGACCCTAGACCTCACTCTCTGTCACTGGCACAGGAAGAGACCGCGCCTGTAGCATCTCGGACGTCTCTACACTAGGCCACGACCCCTGCCCAAAACATTCTCCAAAGGCACGTGGGCACTCATGTTGTATAAAACTCAAAAGACGCTGCAACTCTGAAGTCACGACCTTTAGGGCCTGAGCCTCTCCTAAGGCTACCATCTAACGCCCTCGTGCTACTAAGTCAGCCAACAATGCCTCAACATCACCATCCTCTGGCTCCATCCCTGCGTCGGCCAAATGATCCGCCCTATCTGCCATCAAAACATCAATGGTGTCATATCCTACCAAGCCCAGCTCACCTACATTGTCTTCCTCGAGATGCACATACTCTACTTCTCTGGCAGTGTCCCCACCTTGTGGGTTGGTAGGCTCTAAGTCCTGCGCCACTGTAACCCCCAAATTTCGTACCTCCTGAGGCACCTCCTCCTGGAGCACCTCCCGTCGGGGAGATAGGATCGCCACCCCTGTGGGTTCTGTGACTGTCATGGCAAATTTCTTCTGTAGCCAAGAACTCAGTCTTCTTCGAAGGACCAGCTCGCGGTGATGGATCCTCCAGGGGATCGTTGTCCACGGTGATGACGCTGCCAGCGCCAACTACCTCTAACCCAACCTGTCCTAGTGCAATGTGTTGGTCTTTGTCCATGCTCCCAACAACCTCGGACTCGACAACTACCTCCTCAAAGGGTGCGGCTGAAGGAGTCATTTTTGTGGAAGAGGATAGGAGAGGTGCCGCAAACCTCACTAAGAGCTCCTCCCCCACCGAATCACTCTCTGCGGCCTCCGAGTCACTGCCATTGGTGGTGGTCGCTCGGCCGCTGTCCTCACGATCAGATTCTACAACTCGTCGTGGCCTCTTCTGGCCTGTCGTCATCCCACCCGTGTCCAAGTATCTCCAGTAAAAAATGGGTGGCTCGCCAGTTGCCAGTTTCCCTTCAGGCGCCAATTCCAATTTGTCCATGGGAATGCGCAGTGTAGCCTCGAGAAACAGCCCAATGGCATGGTGCGGCATGTAGAATGTATGGTGCTGCAAAGTCATGATCTCGTACATCCTATCCGATAACACGGTTGCCCAATCATAGACCACACCGTTCATGTGGACAATCTGTGGGAGGGCTATGTCTTATGCCCTACTGGCCCCGGTGAGTCTGCTTTTCATAACATCCAAGATGCACCGCCACGGACCCTTAGCGACAAACTCTTTCTTGATACCACGGCTCTTCGTCACCCGTACTATAAAATCCAACTTGGCTTGGATGAGAGTGCGGGAAATGTGGTGAATCCAAAATTCTTTCCGCTCTTTCGTCATCTTATTCTTTTTAATTTCTATCTTCTCCCCATTCCGTCCAAGAATGCCAAACACACGGGTGAAATCTGTTGGAGCAAAGGAAACTGTAACCACGTGTTTCCTGTACTAGAACGTGCTCTTCCGCGTGTGCCTGTCAAAGGTATTCACCATTATCCGCAATGTGGGCTCGAAATTTTTGACAGGAAACAATGGCATCTAAATCGCCCAATGTACACTAGCATGCCGCAAGAGCATTTTTACTTCATCTGTGTCTGGTGTTTCGTACCACCATTTCCGGCACTCTAACCCATTAAGGCCCTCGAACGCCACCGACTCATGAGTGACTTGCTCCTTCTGCGCAGCTTTGCCTTTTCCCATTGTTCCAGCTACCTGTATTCCTGAGGGTAGAACCCTCACCTCTTTGTTCAAATTTTCCGCCAACTGGTTCTTCCACCTTCTCTTTCCAGCGGACTCCATAACTACCCTGCCGAAAACGGTTAGGGTTTGGTTTGTAACTGAAAAATCTAACTACCGTACAGAATCCGGAGAGAATACCCAGAAAATTACCGCAATCTCCTTTACCGTATGCAATCAGCTTTGTGAATGCCTACGCCTTGTTGTTTTATGTTTCGGCACACTTGCTTAGTGGTTGTTGTCGAGCCCTCCATCCGGATGTGTCTTCCCTGCACTATGTGTTGTAAATCCGGCAACCCTCAATGTTTCCCTCTTGGCTGTAGATGCTCCCAAAATCAGACCTGCTACTCTGCCCCTCTGCGTTTTTCTTCCTTCCTCCCTTGGCTTTTTTCTTCCTTCCTCTACCTGCACGATTTTTTCTTCCTTTCCGCAGCATTTTGTTTTTAGCCGACGGTGGGCTTTTTATAACAGCCGACAGTTGGCCTCCACCGTTCGGTGGGCCTCCGTCATTCGGTGAAGCCACCGTCCAGTGGGCCGCCATCGTTCGGTTTTTTTTTTTTTTTCTCTAAGTCATGGTTACCTGATGACAAGCTTTTGGCTGGCTGGATTGGGTCTGCCTCTTGCCCTCGTTCGTGATATACTTTTAATTTTGACCCGTTCACAGTGTCAATTATCTCTTGTCCATCTAGTGTCCACAATTTAATTGCGCCATTGTCCCCGACTTCGCGAACCTTGTAGGGTCCTAGCGATTTAACTTTGAACTTGTCGGGCTTGATCTCATTCCGCCCATTGTATTTAAGCACCAATTGTCCAGGTGTGAACTGCGTCTGCTTCAGATGCTTGTCATGCGAGACCTTCCTTCGTCCTTGGACTATCTCCGTGGCACATTGTGCGAGTAATTGTTTCTCGTCAAGTTTATTGAGATTGTACAATCGCTCTCTCAAGCTTTCCATGTCTCAGAGTCTGTTTTCAATGGCTATCCTCAAACTAGGTACCATAAATTCAACAGGGACCACAACCTCTTGTCCGTACATTAATTGGAATGGGGTTTGTCCAGTCGTGACTTTATATGTCGTACAATATGCCCATAGCACCGATGGAAGTCTTTCTTCGCAGTCGTCTCCTTCGACTCCACAAGATTTATAGATAACGGATACCAGTACCTTGTTAGTCGCTTCTGCTTGACCATTTGCCCGTGGGTAGTAGGAACTTGAAAATGAATGAAATATTTTAAACTACGTAGTAAGCAGGTGTATTAGGTGGTTGACGAAGTGTCCCCCTCGGTCGCTTGTAAGTTGGACAGGTATGTCATACCTTGTGATTATTTGTTCGTAAATAAACCGTGGTGTTTACAGCTGAATTGTCTGGTAGGGCCCGTGTCTCAACCCACTTCGTCAAGTATTTTGTGGCTACCACGATGTACCTGCATCTTCGTGCTTTGCTAACCTTGAGCGGTCCCACGAAATCAAGTCCCCACCATTCAAATAATTCTTGCGCCCGAGAGGGGTTGAGTGGCATGAAATCCCTCTTCACTGGTTTTCCTGCCCTCTGGCAAGTATCGCAACTTGTCACCCATTCCCGCGCATCATTGTACAAAGTCGGCCACCACAGCCCAGCTAGTAATACCTTACGGGCAGTTGTATCTGGACCCATGTGGCCTCCTGCCAGACCTTTGTGGGCTTCCCCAAGGACTCTTGGCACTTCTTCCTCCATCACACATCGCCGGAGGATTTGGTCGGGTGCCATCTTATACAAAAGTCCATTGATCAGTTGAAATGTCTTGCTTTTCAGAACTATCTTCTGGCGTTCACCGGGTTGCATTGTGGGAGGAAACTGGCCTGTAGATAGGTATTCCCCAATGCTCATATACCAGGAGGGTACCACTGCTATTCTAAATAGGTGGGCATCTGGGAAATCATCGTCCACCCCTTCGGGTGGTTCCCCCGATTTAATTCGAGATAGATGATCCACACTTACATGACTCTACCCGGGTTTAACTATGATTTTAAACATGAACTCTTGTAACAACAGGAACCACCTACTTACCCGCCCTTGGATTATGGTTTTGTTTACAAGATACATCAAGGCCTGATGGTCGACGTAGAAGGTGAACGGGGTCGCCAATAGGTAGTGCCAAAACTTTTGTACCGCATAGACCATTCCCAATGCCTCCCTTTCGGTGGTACTGTAATTTTTCTCCGCCTTAGAGAGAAGTTTGCTTGCAAAGTATACTAGGTGATCCAACCCGTGGTCCCCCGTTTGTGCCAGTGTCACCCGATAGCAAAGTTTGATGCATCCACATGGACGTGAAATTCTCTATCCCAGTTGGGATAAGCCAAAATAGGTGTTGCCACCAGCCTTGCCTTCAGTCCTTCAAAGGCCTCACCTTGTTCCGTTCCCCATATATAAGGCTCTGACTTTCTAGTGAGTTGTCCATCGGGTAGGACACATGGGCATACCGTTTGATGAACCGGCAATAGTACTTGATGTGCCCTAGGAATGTCTTTATGCCACTAACATCTGTAGGGGGTTCCATTTCTACAATCACCCTCACCTTGTCCGGATCCGTTTTAAGTCCTGCTTGGCACACAATGTGTCCAAGTAGTTTTCCCTGCGGTACCATAAAGCGACACTTCTTCGGGTTCAAGGCCAACCGTGCTTTTCTGCATCTTTCCATGCATTCTCGAAGGACTACTATGTGGTTGTCCTGGGCGTTGTAGATGGACCAATCGTCCAAAAATGCTTTGAAACTTCCCACAGACATTTGATCAAAAATGTGAACTATCCTTTGAAAGGTAGTTGGGGCGTTACACAGTCCGAAGGGCATCCTGTTGTAGGCATATACCCTGTCTTCCACTACAAACGTTGTCTTTAGCTTATCCTCCTCGACTATGGATATCTGATTATATCCAGAAAATCCATCCATAAACGAATAAATCTCATGCCCGGCTACTTCCTCCAAGATGCTATCTGTAAATGGTATAGGGAATGGGTCCTTAATGGTTACCGCATTCAAGCATCGGAAATCCACACATATCCTGATCTGATTGGCTTCTTTCTTCAAGGATATAACTATGGGGGATACCCATTGGCTCGTTTGTACTTTAAATATAATTCCAGCTTCCAGCATTCGTTGGATCTCCTTGTCTACTCGTGCTGCATAGTTTTTATTCATTCGGTACGGACGCTTCCGTACGGGTACCGCTCCGTCAACTAACTTTATTCTATGGACGGACAACTCTGGAGGTACCCCCTTCAAGTCCTTGTAGGTCCATGCAAACACATCTTTATATTCCATAAAGATTTTGAAAGCTGCTGATTTGAGTACGGGATTCCAATCATCCCCAACAAGGATGTTCTTCGGACTCGCCTCGTCTCCTAAGTTCACAACTTTTAATGAGGGCTCCTCATATCTGATTGGCTTATCTTCATCAAATTTGTATGCGGGATCCTCCCTTAATCGCTCGTCCCCTTCCTGATACTCGGTATATTCTAGCGGAAATATTTGTTCTTCCTCCCCTTCATCTACCTGGAGCATGTGGCACTCGAATACCTCATAATCCTCCATCTGCCAATGGAAGAGTCCATTCAAGGAATCTAGGTCCTCGTCGGAGCATTGTTCAACCTCCAAGACTCCCTCCTTATTGGGCTCCATTCTTTGCCATGCCTCGTCTTCCCCTTCGCCTTCGGACTCCGAGGATGATGCCAGATCCTCGCTCACCAACTGTGTCCTTAGATCAACCATGAATCTCCGACCATTTTTTTCTATGGAAAGGTAATTTCTCTTCCAGTCATGTTTGACTTTAGCTTCTACTAGCCATCCCCTTCCCAGAATAGCGTCGTACCCTTTTCTTTCCAGAGGAATTACAACAAAGTCTAGCGCAAATGGTAGGGTGCCTACCATTACTTGTTGTGCCATCAATGTACCGATGGGCTTAATCCCATGCTAATCTGCTCCGAGGAGTTGGAAGGTTGGCAGCCACAACATAGGTTTCCCCAATCTTTTCCAAGTTTCCTCCGGTAACACGTTGACCCCGAATCCTCCGTCTACTATAGTGTCCGTTAAGACTGCTCCAAGGATTCCCATCTCTACTACAGCCGGATGCCTTCTTGTGTTAAGTGCCAACACTATGGGGTCTTGAGAGGATCCAAGAGAGTCTTCCTTCCCGAGGGAGTGTTTCTTCCCGCTCCTTGTTTCCCTCATTTCCGGCTCCTTCGTCATCATTGTACTTAGAAGGGTCGTGCTGAGGTGGGGCATAGCAACAAGGTCTTTGAATTTTACTGGAATTTTCGTGTGCAACATCTGCCGAATTATGCTCTGTTCCAGGTTGTTTCCCGAGGAGGTACTTGCCTGCCCCTGCACTTCCCTCCTTTCGTTGGCCAATTCCTTTTCTATGGCGGCTCTAGCTTCTTGTAGCCGCTCCTCTGTCCTGGGATTGGGGTATAGATTCTTCTTTGCTTGTCCATGGGTTAGCACCAGTATTTCCTCTTCTGCGATGCCTATGTAGTTCACCCCGGGTTTAGGACACTTACTGTCATCGTGGTCTCCTGGGCCACACCATCTATAGAGAAATTGTGGTGCTTCCTTCGGGCATTCTCTCACGAAATGTCCCCATTGACCACATGTATGGCATTGTATCATAGGTCGGCCAGTGGTATCATACTGAAGGCAACCCCAGCCTCCTCCATTATTATTGTTATTATTGTTGTTTCCATTACCCCTTCCCCCTCGCCTGTTGTTCCGGAAGCCGCCAGACGACGCCGTGTTGTTGTTTTGGTTGTTTATGCCCATTCCTGAGGCGGATGCATCCTGCGTTAATAGCACCTGGTGGCTTTGAGATTTCATATTGTATGGGCATTCCCTCGTGGAATGCCCCGTGATCTGGCAGATGTCACAAAACTGTTTTTTCGAACATGCTCCATTCGTGTGACCCTCCTCCCTACAATCCGTACACCATAGGTCGGCTTCGTCGCTCTTACTTGTGCTCCCCTTCATAGTAGTTTTGAATTCTCTCATCATTCTTATCATATCCTTCTGAAGGGCCTGTACTTTTTTTTCCGCTTCCTCGTCGCTACCTCCATCAGAGGAATCCTCGTCATCAAAGGATCTAGCCTTCTTTTTGGAGGTCTTGTTCTCGCTCTCCAAATCCATGGCTCTGTTGTAGGCATCATCGTAGGAGGCTGGTGGGACCACCTTCATCTTCCTTCAGAGGGTGGGCTTCAACCCTTCGATGAACCATCGTTTCTTAAGTCCGTCGGCCGGTTAGCTCTCCATTTTTCCCACCAACTCCTTTAGCCTTCGTCCATAGCCTCGCACGGTTTCCTCCTTTCCTTTTTTTGTCGTGGAAATTTCAACCACTATCTCATTATCATCTCTTAGCAATCTGAACTCAGTCTGGAATTCCTTTTTCAAATTTGCCCATGTAGCAATTTTTGTCTGGTCCACATCTGAGAACCAATCGATAGCCACTCGCTAAGTTGCTGGGAACTGCTTTACCCATTTGTCGGGATCCGTCACCCCGTTGGCCGCCCAAATTGTCTCACACGTCCTACAATGTCTGGTTGGGTCTTCCTGACCGTCCCCTGTGAACTTGGGTAACTTCATCTTTTGTGCCATGTTCACTTTTACTTGTGGTGTCGGTGGTACAAGTTGTGTCGCGGTCTGTGTTACAGACTGTGTTATGGTCTGTGTTACTACCTGCACTACAAGTTGTGTCGGTATCTGGGAAGTGTTTGGTACCTCCCCACTTGACGTCCCCGAACTGCTGGGAGTGTCAAAGCCTAGTAGGCTACAGCGATCCTCGTGCCCCTCTATCACTCTAATACTCTTGGCGGCAGCGGTATCGTTAGCCTCCCTACACACGGCTTCTTCCGTTCGTGGGGTTAAAGTTAGACTTCCCAACAAGCTTCTTGTTTCTTCTAACAATTCTTCGTCACACCCGCCGTCCTGGTGGCCAGATTCCCCCGCACCCACCTTCACTTCCTCCGTTTGGTAGTCCCTCAACGCGGCGTCGAAATCTTTCCCTTCTCTCGGCTTGTTGTTGTGTGAGTATAGCTTTTCTAGCAGCTTGCTCCCCTTCAAGTTCCTTCTGTAAATTTCTATTTTTGTTTAATTGATTTGGCATAAAAGCTTGCCTACTTATCCCAAAAGAAAATTAATCAACACATATGAAAAAGAACACTTTTATTTATTAATCTTCGGTTACATTCTATGCCACTGTAGGGACATAGTCATGACACTGTGTTCTTATGTAACATTTTTCATTCATGCCTCTCGATGACTATCGCCATCTTTACCCTTGTTGCGTCGACGGTACTCCTCCAGAATCCTTTGTCGGCGTTGCTCTCCTTCAATGTCTTCCCGACGGCGCCTCTGTGCCAAGGATGCTTGAGCCAACAACCGGGGTAGGTTATGCAATAGTGTGTTTGTCGCGGGGCTTACGTTTAGTGCATCCCACACGATACCCTCAGAGACTTGTTCCCGTGCCGCCTCCCTCCATACAAAGGTCTCGATGGCAGCCTGGAATAAAATGCTGGAGTCTATCGTCAGGGCATGCTCTCCCTCAAAAATTTATATAACTCCATTTCCATTGGTCGCTATGTTTGCCTCAACAGGTATACCCATTATCCACGTACTGCATTTACCTCCGGTCACTATCCAGATTCGATTCGGCAACGGCGCCAAATGTTTGCCCTTATGGGTAAACTGAATTGAACAAATACATAAAAAGTAAAGTACTTAACCGAAAGAATGTAACAGCATTATATATTCATATATTCATTGACATTCAATACAAGAGTATTTCTTTGTCCAACCCACATATCAACTAAAGAGATAGAAAGACATATATATAGTGTCCGAAGGAATGCGAGGCGAACCGTCGCACCCGTGTAACTCCTTCGGACGGACCAACTAATTAACTACCCATTTTCCCAACAACAACAATCTCAGAATTCCACCCCTTACAAATGAGAGATGATACCTTTATATAGGTCCTCGAATACAACAGGTGGCCTGAATCAAAACAATAACCGATGGCCCAAATTTTGCCACCTCAGCCCTAATTAGGGTTAGGGAAAAGAAAAGGAATCTACATTAATGCAAGGGTCCACATTGACCAATCAAAAGGAATCCACAATCTTAGTGGGTAATAAATGCCCACTATGCATGTAAGTTCAGGAAGACAGTGGGGTGAAATGAATGCCCACTATGCATTAAATGCATCTCAGCCAAGAATAGTTTATCTTTGACTTTGCCACTTGAAGGCCTGGAATCTGCCCAACACCGTCTCCAACTCATCCTCACTGATACTCGGTGTTGATTCTTGTTTGTATTCCAAGACTACCATTGCTCGTTCAGATTTCCTCAAACTCTCCTCCCAATACGGTAACAATTCCTGAGTTGTATGCATGACGTTTGAGAAAATGGAGAAGTTCTCAAAGTCATCCCTTGCGAAGGAATTCGGCTAGAAAAACTCTTCAAGTTTCTTCTTCAGACTCTCTACCGTTATTTCGTTTTCCGCCAGCCTTTGTGATAAAAAGGACATAATTGCATTGGAGATCCCTTGCTTGATATTCTCTGCTATCCTCCTCAACAATACAAACTCATTTGTGAAATGTCCAAACATTTGCTTGCCTGTGATCACTGCGGTGTACAATCGAAGGAAGCCATACACATCTCTTTCCCTAACAACCCCTCCATCAATCAATAATTGTCTGGGAGTCTCCATTAAATCCTATAAGTCTGAGATCACCTCATCTTGATAAATGTGTTCATCCTCCCAGGAATCGTCCATGCATTGTATTCCGGAAAGGACGACTAGTGCTCTGTCATCAATCTGAACTAAGCCCTCAGCATGCATATATGTTTCATTCTGAATGCCTTCCGTCCAAACTTCTGCACCCTGAGAAAGTCGTTTGATCCTATGCATACCTTCTACTGATTCAGCTGGAATAACTGGAGGAGGAACAAAGGTTAGGCCTTCTTCCCTTACCAAATGAGGTAAGTTGTTGATGTACTCGCACAAGGCCTTGATCTCTCTCTTCTGCCTCTGATATTTCTCTTCTAGTTTCTTCATCTTGTCCTTTACTGCTTGTGCAGAATCATCAAATTTTTCTAATACCTACTCTCGGGAAGCGTGGCCTAAATCAAACTTTGTCACGTTGTACTCATCCAAAGTAATCAAATCTTTTGTCATATCAACAGTCGGAGTTGCAAACTGCAAGATTCTAGATCTGGGTTCTCCTCTCATTACCTTTGCAAACTTCTTTGCTTTTCCTTTCTCCTGTGATTGGTTGACTCGGTTCAGGATTTCTTGCAATTCAACTGTCGAGTCAATCTCTGTCTCTTGGCTTCTCTATATCCTTTGCCTTAACCATTCTGGAATAGCAACACTCTGATCATTCAAAGCTGTCAATTGTTCTTGCCTTTGTACTTCTCTTATATCGATTTCTTCCTCGGCTACAGGACTTCCTATCGTTGTTTCCGGAGCTACTAATTACGCCTCTGCTACAAAAACTTCTTCTTCTGTTGCGAGTTCTTCTGTTTCCATCATTTCTCGTTCCAAGATCGCACCAAGACTCTCCTCAATAGCAACATCTTGTTCTTTGTTTCTTCCTTGGGCCAACTCATATGCATTGATACTTTCTCTATCTTGCACTGGCCTAGTCATATGTTCTTGCTCTAACCTTCTTCCGTTGGTTTCCGCTTCTCCTCGGGGAAAAGGATCTATCTCATGTAAACTTGGAGTCCAGCTAGGTGAAGATGATATATTCCTTGATCTTTGTCTCTTCTATTGGGGCTCTTCAATATGAATGTCGGGCCTATCTCTTTGTTCCGCTTCCTGAGAAACACCGTTTATTTTCCTTCGCTGAGCACTTCCTGACAGGATTTCTCCTTCCATTCTATTTCCGAAGGGTTGTTGTGGTCTTTCGTCTCTCAATAGCTGGTGACCCATCAGTTTATATGTCCAACCATCCTTTGGCATGGCAAGCTTGTCAAGTTGCCATTCAATCCACTACTTTGTGAAATCCAAGACTAGTGCAGATAATGTCAATGTTTGAAATCTCCTTCCTTGACCAGTCATGCGGATGGATGACCTTTTCTTTCTCTGGGTTGTATCCCTTTTGTATCACCTTAAAATCTTCTCCCATCTAATCAGGCACTCGGAAGATCTTGCATTCTTTGATCAAATTGAGCGGCAACTTGGAATACATCCTTTTCCTAATCTTATTTTCATCCGCAACATTGGCCCACAAATCTTCGAGGTGCATTTTGTGTTGATATCTTGCCCCGGCGATTGTTCTGATTTTTTTATATGGATCGTACTTTGTCCTTCCCGGAAAAACTGGAAGACGAAAGAAATGCAGTTCATCAGATGACCTCTCAACTGCCTTCAAGCACAGACACATTTCAAGCTTGTCTTCTCCTATGGAAATGGGGAATTCCAATCCCAACTTTTTCTTTCCCTTTTGGATTTTAACATAGACCGTCAGCTGCCAAGTGATCTCTAACAAGACCATCTTATCAATGGGATATCATGGGAGTTTGTATGGTTGTGTCGAAAATCCCTAGACTCTGATATAGGAGAAGGTAGGAAACTAAATGAACCAAGCTCCATATTCCTCCACCAACTTTTCTGCAAGTCCTTACAATACGCATTGCAAAGGCGTGGTTGACTCAGATATAATCATCTATGGACTGGCGGTAACATTCGTGTACTTTCAAACGTTGAGTGTCAGTCCCAATGGTCCCCTTGCACCTCAGTCCATCATACCTCGTATTTTGTGCCAACGTGTATATGACATAAGAGCTCATATAAAATTTCCTTGATTGTTCTAGATTCACCAACTGTTCGCTCAGGTTGTCACTGATCGGGCCAGCCCAATTTGTATGCTTGTGCTCCTGAACTACCTGCTCAACAAAGTACCACATCCATGATTCAAACATATAGGATTGTGGCAGGGCAAAAATCCTGCTCAACATCATGACTAAGTTGCTATATTCCCTATGAAAATCAAGGCACACTAGCTCCTTAGGCAATTTGGTGTAGTGGGATCTATTCATTTTCAACCTTTTATCATTTATGATGCTCTCACAATGCTAAACCCCGACGGTGTAAACTCTGTGCAATTAATCTTTCATTTTCAAAACCAACTTCCGGGACGAAGGGATTCCAAATGCTTCTGAGATAGTTGGTGGAGAAAGATCTACAATGACATTTCCATCTCTGAATCTTTAAATGTTTTGTCTCTAGGGTTGTAGTGCCTCGCACATTCTATGATCAACTCAGAATGCTGAAAAGCTAGAAGAAAACCTGTTGCAGCTATGATCCCACTGTTTACAATCTGGGTGGCCAAATGTGTCGGCTGATGATCCTTGTATACAAACATTCTTCTGTGGAATTCATTCATATCCAAGCAGCCAAGATTGGTGTCTCCAACTTCTACCCAATTTGAAATAATTTTGAACTATAGATAAAACCGTCTTTGTTCATTCTTTGTCAGTTGCTTCCTTGTCACACTTGTGTCCTTCGAGGCTCTACCAATCCTGCAAAACAAAAATTAAAACGAACATAAGTACGTGGAAGAAAATGAAAAAAGCAAATCAATTTTATCCATGAAGGAAAGTTTTGGAAATTTATTAAAAAAAATCTCCGTTTTCTCTTCGGCATAGGATTTTCTCTCTCCTCCTGGAATTAATGCTTTTTCACGAGTTTATTTTAACTTTCTGCAGAAAGATCTCCTTTATCTGAATTTCACAATTTTCTTTTGACCTTTTCAAACTGAAAACAATTTCATGTTTTTCGAGAAACACTTTTCTCTCCTAAAATTTCACGCTCTTCAAAAAATCTTACAAGCCTTTTGAATCTTCAAACTCTTTTTCTTAGCTCGTTTCTCGAATTTTGTGCATGAGAATAAAACAATGGAGGCTCTCTTTTATAGAGTTTCGTCCCGAAAAACTGCTATAAAAACTATCGGCTAAAATTAGGCAAATGCTTTTACTTGCCTCCCAAGTTTCCAATTTTGAAGAGATTCCCCCTACAAGAAATGCCACTTGTCATCGGTCTTATATCAATTTTTAGGAAGCTGCCAATTTAGTTGCTTTAACTTCGTGAAGAAGTTTTATCTAATTCCAAGTTTTTGATTCATTTTTTATTAATTTAGAATTAAATATTGAAAAATAAATCTCACAATTTATCCCAATTTCCAATCTTTTGATTTTTCGCCACTGTATAAAACATTGGAAAATATTTCCTCAAAAGAGGGATTTTCGATTTTCTAATTTTGATTTTTTTTCACGATATTTCAAAATTTAATTAAATATTAATAAAAAAATCCATATTTAATTAATTTTTTAGATTTAATTCCAAAAATCGCTTTTATTTCAATTTTTTTCACCTTTTCAAATTTTCCAAAGTTTAATTAATTAAATATTAAATGGAAATTAACATTTAATCGATCTTTAAATCCAAAGGTGACATTATTCTCCATCTTGAGTTTAAATTGGCATTTTATGCAAATCGACTTCAAAAAAAGTTCTCATCGTGTAAAGTTTTCCCTTTTTTCTTTTTAATCTACATGCCTACGTGTTGATGTTTTCCAAGTTTAAAGTCATCCAACTGTCATGAACCCTTCCCGAATAGAACCTAGTAATAAATAACAATTATAAAATTAAAATATCAAATATAAAAAAAATAAATTAACTAACTAAACAAGATTACAATGTTAATAATAGTAACTCAAATGTTAATAAATAAACTAATAATAGTAAATATATTATTGATATAATAATATAAGAAGATGAAGGGAGACTGTTTTTATTGATGACTCTAATGAGGTTGATAGCAGACAGGACATCTTCATCAAGCAGCAGACTAGTATTAAGGATAAACTTCGGGTTCCTGGGCGGGGGAATTAATAAACTCAATACAAGCAGAGATAGGGTGATGATCAGAAAGGGAGGTCGGGGTAACAGTAACAAGGTTTCCCTTCTTGTCAGGGATGATAGAAAAATAATTCTTATTAGCATAGAAGCGGTCAAGTCTAGAGTATATCCTAGAGGGACCGCTTTGGGAATTGCACCAAGTATACCATAAGCCGGGATTACAATCTTTACTGCCAGCTAGAGGATCGAACAAATGTTTACTATGCTTAAGTTTATTCCATTGGGTTTTTTCCAAATCCTTCCAAGTAAAGGGGAGGCCACCACATTTGTCATCTTGAGATTCAATCATGTTGAAATCTCCACCAATCAACCAAGGGATGTCAGGAAGGGCAGACAACCAAGCCCAAAGGTCAGACCTTTCCTTATAATCATTAGAGGCATAAATAGGACAAACACCAAAGGAAGAGCCATTGATATTGAAGGTAACCCACAGGGCTCTATTGCAGGGGGAGATGCCATGACACGTGATCATATTAGACCATTTGGGACTGATCAGTATAGAAACCCCACTTGTGCCCCTTGGATGATTAGTGTAGAATTTAACTACATCTTTCCTGAAATAAGTCAAGTTAACATCAAGCATAAAGCCAGTTGCTTTTAGCTCTTGCAACATGAGAATATCAAAGTTACCAGAGGAGCTCAAGCTACGCTTAATAATCGATTTCCTGTCCAGGGATTCAAGTCCCCTAATGTTCCAAGAAATGCAATTCATGATGAACCGATTAAGGGAGAGGCACACTTAGGGTTCTCAATTCCACTGGAAGGAATCAAGGACGCATGGGAGGGAACCTCACCTTTTTTCACTAATGAGCTTTTATTTTTGGCTCCCAAGGGTCTCCCTCGCCTTTTTGACTTAGGGATATCATTTTTGTAATCAAAATCGTCCTCATCAGAAATAGGCATAGCCACATCCATGTCCGTGGCCGATTTAATGGGACAGTGAGCATCATTACTATCATTAGGTTGATTTTTGGTAGATAAAGGCACATGGGAAAGTGCTCATCAATTCCTTGAATCTGTCAAAATACTACTGAGCTTTGTCTATCCACTTCAAAGCATCCTTCCGAGTAAAATCTGTGAGGAGTTGCCGACTGTGAATACCCCTTCACAAAACGGTCATAGAACCCTTACAGACCCATAAAACTCTTGAGTTGTAAAAGACTCCTGGGTGGCGGCCAATCCATAATAGCCCGGATTTTATCAAGATCCACACAAACACCCTCAGCACTGATAATGTGTCCCAACTATAACAACTCAGCCATCCTGAATTCACATTTTGACATCTTAGCATACAGGGATTCTTGCTCTAGGATGCTCAGTACAGTATCAATATGTTTTAGGTGCTCCTCCAACGTCCTGCTATAAATAAGTATATCATCGAAAAATATCAGAACAACCCACCGCCTCAATTGTTCTCTAAATAGCTTGTTCATGCATGACTGAAAGGTTGTAGGCACATTAGTTGAGTCAAAAGGCATGACTAGAAACTTGAAATGCTCATAGTGGCATCTGATTGTTGTCTTCTCAACATCATCCTCTCAGACTCGAATCTGATCATAACCGAATCGCAAGTCTATCTTAGAGAAGTAGCAGGCTCTATGTAGATCATCTATAAGCTTATCTATGCGAAGAATCGGGTGTTTGTTCTTGATGGTCTTCTTATTCAATTCCCTGTAATCTATGCACATCCGACAAGTCCCATCCTTCTTTCTGACCAAAACCACTTCTGAAGTAAATGGACTCTTACTGGGTCTAATGTGTCCCATCTCGAGGAGCTCCTTGATAGCCTTTTCAATCTCATCTTTATACCTCTTTCGATGCCTATAGGGAGTAACGATCATTGGTTTATCTCCCTCCTCGAGCTCTATCACATGTTCAATTCCTCTATCTATCGGTCTGCCTAGTAGTATATCTCCGAACACTTTAATGTGTTTGGTCAACAATTCCTAAATCTGTGGAGGGTACTCACGCTTTTGTTGCTCTGTGACCTCTGGTATCACCAAGATCTCTACTGCGCACTGCACCTAATCATGTCATATTAATCTCTCCATCCGCCTGAGTGATACCACTTTAAGTCCGTTCTCTGATACAACTCTAAGTACCACTTTCCTGCCCTAGTGCTCAAAACGCAACTCCATTTTATCTAAGTTAAAAGTAAATTCATGGAGAGACTTCATCAAAGTCATGCCAAGAATGACATCAAAATCTTCCATGTTGACTACATAAATTTTTCCCACCATGTCATAGTCTCCCACCCGCACATGCAGATCAGTAATCATACGATGACTCATGTTTCATGACTAGTGGTTCACAAGAACCCATCTCTCATGAGAATGAATGGAACACTTAGCACTCATTGCATCTAGGTGATGCTCATAGAGGTGAAGCACCGCGACTTCCCGAGAGGTCACCCATCCCAGTACTACTCCAGCATGAGCGCGCTTAACTGCGGAGTTTCCTCCATGCTTAAACCCACTCTACTTGCAACCCCATTTGCAAAACCCTCAGCAAGTATTGTGCCTTATGAACCATTCATTAGAAAGCCCCTTAAGCTCATCAATTGATCGGTAGGAGATATTTTCCACAGCAAGTCAAATTGTGATATTGCTATCAGGTTTTAACAGTGTAGTTTTTTTAGTCAAACTCATTCACCCATGTTTCATGAGTAGTGGTTCACAAGAACCCATCTCTAATGAGAATGAATGGAACGCTTAGCACTCATTGCATCTAGGTGATGCTCACAGAGGTGAAGCACCGGGACTTCCCAGGAGGTCACCTATCCCAGTACTACTCCAGCTTGAGCGCGATTAACTGCGGAGTTTCCTCCATGGTTAAACCCACTCTACTTGCAACCCCATTTGTAAAACCTTCAGCAAGTGTTGTCCCTTATGAACCATTCATTAGAAAGCCCCTTAAGCTCATCAATTGATAAGTAGGAGATATTTTCCATAGCAAGTCAATTGTGATATTGCTATCAGGATTCAACTGTGTAATTTTTTGAGTCAAACTCATTGACCCATGTTTCATGAGTAGTGGTTCAAAATCATAAGAGTGCTTTGTAACTTATGTTCACTAGCCACTATAACTCTGAAGCCCACATGCCCTGTCCTCTTGACTAGTCCCTCTGAGATAAAATTATGGGTAGCCCCTGTGTCCACTAATGTAATAACTCGCTACCCATGAATTACACTTATCACCCTAAAGGTTATTCCCTACTCACCACCTGAAAGACGTGCAATAGTTTTCCCACCTCTTGTTTCCTTTTTAGATGGCTTCTCCTCATCGCTATGGTCAGAATTAGATTGTTGTCCTGCATCCTTTGATGTTGACTCCTCGGCTAAAAAATACTCAATCTGTGTTGCTTTTGCTTTGACTGAACATTTGTGTGAGAGATCCCAAGGCTCTCTGCAATGAAAACATAGTTTCCTTCTCCTCAATTCATTTAGCTAATCATTGTCCAATCTTTTTGTATCATTCTTAGGCTCAGAGTCCTTCTGAACATTTTTCTTATCCTTGTCATTTTTAGATGAAAATCCCTTTGAATGAAACTTGTCTTTTGATGATGAGGGTTCCATGTCTCTAGCCTTCTTGTAGGCTTCCTGTAATGTGGCGGGATTTAGGCCCTTAATCCAACCCTTCAGAGATTTTGCAAGCCCATCCATAAACAACACTAACAACCTCCTCTGTGAAATATTTGTAAGCAAAACTGAAAGTCTCTAAAACTGTGATATGAAGGTATCAACTGAACCCCACTGCTTAGGCTAAGCTAACTCCTTGAAATATAGTTCCAGATCCCTTTTGTCAAAACAATCAATCAAACTCTTTGTAAAATCAACATATGAGGTAATTTGATCATGGCCCATAGTGACCATATCATGATGCCACCACTCGTATGCTATGCCATCCAGATGTAACGCTGCAAATTTAATGGCCTCAACCTCCGACATTGAGTTTAATTGAGAATAAGTATCAACCTCCTGTAACCATGCTCTAGCAGAGTCTTACCATATCCGTCGTAGTAGGGTAGTGTGAGCTTGCTCACTTTCTTCTGTAAATCATTATGCTGTCCTCTACCACTTGTGCGAGGCAGATGCTTCAACCTAACTAACATCCATATATTCTCTGAATGAGATAGCTGCTCAAAATTCCTCTCCTCCATCTTCCCAATCTCTCCTGAATTGTGCCTGCAACTCAATAATTTGTGGCTCATTTTCCCTGTTGAACTGGAACTCTAGGTGGAAAGGTAGGTAAGAGTGGTCTCGGACACACTATCTGTTCGTTCTGTATTGTACCCACTAGGATGGCAGGATACACTGCTCTGATACCGCTGTAAAGACACCCCCTTATCTCTAAAAATTTCAACGCTTACAACTTACAGGAATTTTGTCAAACAGTTTGCATGCAACCTGGATGTTGGGAGAGTTGGTTTGTTTTTTCAATATGCAGATGTATATTTGTGTTTGAGGTTGCTTCCTAAGTATAACAAACTTCCATGCACCAGAAATAACACAACAATACTTGCAAATAAAGATACTTCTATAAAACTTTGAGAAGGTAATTGCTGATAACAAACTTCATTATGATTTCATTATTTTCTTCTCAAACAGTGCATACAAAATTAATACTGCAGAGCTGGTAATTTCAGTTTACATACAAGAGATGAATGCGCTCTTCTTGCCTTAGATGTGAGTTGTAGAGTTCCTTCTGAGAGTGAACAGCTTGTATAAATTACTGTAGCGGTGATCTTGTAGCACGCTACTGTAGCTACGACACTGTAGCTCGGTACTGTAGCCAGGTACTGTAGCGACGGCATTGTAGCAGGGTGCTCTAGTGACGGCACTGTAGCAGCACTATAGCAACTCTTGAATCTCTGCTTTTCTCTTATTTTTTGCTGCCACTATTATCTTCAAATCTGCCCTAATGATCTTCTCCAAATCTGCCCTTCTCTATGAGATTTTGTAAGCCCAATGGGTTCCCTTAAAGCTCTTATAAATCCCCTAACGGTATCTTGCAACCGCAAGAAGAATGCTAGCATAGAGGGTTTTCGTCCTCCAAGCCCTAGAAATAGTCTCCACAATTTCACCAATTTCACAAATAATCCAAGCATGCTGAAAAAGAGAGCCATCTCCTCTTTTTAAACACTTTTCCATTTGTTTTTTCCTTTCACTTTGCCAATGTGGGATAAAACACTTTTCCTAATAAAATATCATTTCCCACTAGATGAATAAAGTATACCTTTAAATAATAAAGTGACTTTTAATAAAATGTACTTTAATATATTTGTCACTTTATTAAATAAACTAATTAAATCTCCAGGCATTAAAATAAAATAGCAATCAAACTCGGAACCACATTTATACTAGCTCGTTGGAAAGAGCTCGACGAGACGATCCAAGTCCCATTATTGAAAATGTGAAAACACTAAGCCCCTGCTGACTTACTAAAAATAGTAAGATCCTTCATAACTCCATCAAATGAACTCCATTTCGCCCAAAATTGAATTTGACTAGGCCAAATAATTTCAGGATCCCTCTAAAATCCTGGTTAGCCCTTGGGACCATGATGAAACGAGCTAACGACAAGTCATATCATAACTAGCTATAAAGGGGACATTACAATCAGGTTGACAAGAAATTTTTATTGAAAGTTTTAGAAAAATTTGGGTTCGGTTTTAATTGGATTTCTTGGGTTAAGAGCTGCATTGATAGTCCCCGGCTCTCAGTCTTGGTTAATGGCAGTCCTCAAGGATTCGTCCAATCATCTGGTGGTCTGTGGCCGAGGGATCCAATTTCCCCTTTCCAATTCATCATTATGGCAAAAGTTTTAGGTCATTTGATCAGCTATAAGAGGCTTGTTGGTCTTTGGAAAGGGATCTTCATTGCAAAAGGTATTGAAAGTGTTACTCATTTTCAGTTTGCTCGTGACACGCTTCTAATGGGGGAAGTGTCCTTTCAAGGTGATAAAGTCTACTTTGGACCTATATAGTAAATGCTCTGGACAAAAGATAAATTGGCATAAATCGGATATTTTCTTCTTCAACACTAAAATTGATAAACAAGTGGAAATCTCTAGAATCTTGGGCATCAAAGTTGGGACATTGCTTGGGAGATTTCTTGGCATTCCTCTCTTTGTAGGGGTGATCACATCGAATATCTGTTCAAATCTTTTGGATAGTTGTTTCAAGATGGAAGGTTGGAAGAGTCATTAGCTCTCTTGTACTAGTAGAATTTTGATGCTCAAGTCTGTAAGTTCTGCGATGCCTATCTTCTTCTCTATGTCTTACTTGAAAATCCCAGTCAAAGTTATCCAAATCATAGACAAAAGATAAGGAAATTTTTTTGGAATGGTAGTCAAGATCAAGATAAAATCCCTCTATTATCCTGGGATAAAATTTACCAGTCAAAAATGTCGGTTGGCGATGGCGTCTGTAATTGGCAACTTTTGAATGAGGCTTTGGGGGCTAAGCTTATTTGGAGCCTTTATCAAAATCCTAATCAGAAATGGGACAGAATTTTACGGGCAAAGTATTTGGACAGTCTAGAGACTCTAGACAAAGAAAGGATTTTTACTATTGTTGATCCCCCTAAACGGTCTGCAATCTCAAATTACATGGTTTCTCACATGCATTTAATCTCCAACCACATTTTTTGGTAGATTGGGGATGGTCATCTGGCTAATTTTTGGACGGATTCATGGGATGGTCATGGTGTTCGTGGATCTGATGATCGCTTCAAAGAATTACTGTGGAATACTACTGCGATGGGGCTCAAAAGTAGTCAATTACATGGAGAGGAAAGTTGCTAATGGTCTTGATTTTTGGCAATGGAAGTCCCTAGACTCCCTCAATGTAAGTCCTAAGAATGTCGCTCTATTGAAATCTATTTTTGATGAGAGGAATATTCAACCTGCAGGAGATAGAGATAGGATTATTAGGTGTGTCTCTGCTAGTGGTCTTTAGTCAATGAAAATTGGATAGTTTTAATTGGAAAAGGCAGCACCTTTTGATTCTTGGCCCTATTCTTTATGCTGGTATAAACATCGCCTGCCCAAGGCGAACTCTTTTGTTTGGTTAGCTTTGAGAGGTAGAATCCTTACAGGGGAGAGACTTTCCAAGTGGGGCGTCATGGGTCCTTTCAAATGTGTCCTTTGTGATTGCAATGAAGAAACTCTTGAGTGTCTTTTATTTGAGTGTGACTTCTCTTATTCCTGTTGGAGGTTTGTAACAAGTAAATTGCATTGGAGTGTTGCCTTTCCTTCTTTGTTGAGAGAGCTATTCAAAGGGTGGTATTTTCCCTCCCACTCTTCTGAGTTTTCTAGTATTTGGGGAATTTGTCCTTCCACAATAAGTTGGGAAATCTGGAAAGAGAGAAACAAAAGAATTTTTTAGGACAAAAAGGAATCCATTCAAAAGATTTGTGGGAGACTTGAAGTGGTTGTTTCAGAGTTGGTTAGCACAGCAACTGCTTTTGTCAATCCCTCTAAAACCCCTTTCTCTTGGGAGGATAGGAAAATTCAAATGAATTGGCCTTTGATCAAATTCAAGCCTATTAATGAATTGTTTTGGATTAATCCAAAAACAAAAGAGGAATTAACTATTGAATTGAAAACTCGTGATGTTGGATGGTTGAAAATCAACTTTGATGGGGCTTTGCAAGGTAATCCTGGACCCTCAAGGGCAAGATTTTGCAAGAGACCGTTAAGGAAACAATGTGGCCATTGGAGCCAAAAGACTTCACGGTGGCACAAATAGTTTGGCAAAAGCCCAAGAGCCTTGGTACACAATGAACATGGGTAAATGTCTTTCTGCCAAGAAGGTCCATTTGGAGGGAGATTCACAAATTCTCGTCAATGCTTTGATAAAAGGCAAAGTGATTTCATGGACTTCAAATAAATTCATTTATCCCACCATTAAAGTCCCCAATTCCTTTAAGGAATTCAAAATCTCTCATATTATGCGTAATGGGAAAAGTCGGTGGACCAACTTTCTAGTTGGCACTAGATTTAGTTGATGTTGCAACGAGAGAGATTTGGGAAGCTTTTCAAGATCCGACATTAATTGAGGCTTTCCCCTGTATGCCGTCATTTTGAAGTATGATTACAAGATCATTATTTCCATGTATTGTCCCGAAGAAAGGCTTGTTAACAGGTAATGATTCAATGCAGAAAATTCTAGATGATGAATTTCTCTCTTTAAACCTCTTTGAGCTTTGTTTTCCCTTCACTATGTTGCTGAGTTTGGAAGAGTAGTAGGCAATTACAGGATGTAAACGAACTTCATTGTAGCGACGGAGAGGCAACAATTGGCCTTCTTTGGGAATATCTCGAAGAGGTGACTCAAAGGTGTTTTCAAATTTTTGGACCGTTGTTTTTGCAAATTGTGGATTCGATTCTTGGTGAAGAGTTCACGAATTTTGAACATCAATACCGCATTAACACAGACATTATCTCGATGCTTCTTGCTTAGGCACTGGAATTGGGGACTGTGGAAGATGCGGTCTAGGTAATGAGGAGATGTGTTGATGAAGGGTAGTTGTTTGATCTCACGGCCATGGTTGCGACTGCTATTCCTAGGAAAGGTTTCAAAGTGGAGGTGGGTGATTGGCGAGAGTACAAAGGAAATGAAGGGGATATTCGTCCGTTTATTTTGTGGAGTGCCAAGAAGAATGTTGAAGAAAGGAAGGTTGAGGCGAGCATTGGATGGACAGCTTTGAAAGACCGCCTCCATGAAAGGGAGGAGCTGGTTCGAGTTGAAAATGTGGTCGGCGCGAAGAAGCGTAGGACTCTCAAGCTCGAAGACTATTGGCTTAATGGTCCAGTTTGTTCATGGAGGAATAATCTTCATGTCTAAGAGGGGTCATTATCCCTGTCTTTTGTCCATTGTGGCTGTTTTTGTTTTTCACCTCTTCTGATAGATTGATGGCAGTATAGGTCGGGTGTTATGTACGTAATGTTTATATTGTTAGTTCTAGTCTCTGAGGGGAATTTTGCTTGATTGTATTTCAATCCCTTATTTTGGGTTTCTCTAATGCTTAGTCTCTATGAGATTTTGTTGATATAATCTCAGTAGCTTCAGGGGGATTTGGTATTTCAAATGTATGTATGGTTTGGGTAGCTTATAGATGCTTTGATGGTGGGTGATGGATATATTGCTACTATTGTAATGCTTTATTTCATATTAAATAAAATGAAACTTATTACCAATCAAAAAAAAACTAGTAGTAGAAATCATATGATAGAATAATTGCTCAGTGATGTGTCCTCCTTGCTTGGCCTCTCTTAAATAGAGTCTTCCTGCAAAGGACATACCTCTTCAACTGCCCCTTGATTAATATTATTAAACTTATTTGATAATTTCATTTTATGTAACTTAACCCTTCCTTAAGGCTGGAAATCACTTTTCCCTTGTATGATATTGCATTTTTTGTGTTGGATAATGCATTTGCTGTGGTATGCATGAGGGGAGTTTGGGATTTATTTTAATTTTGAAAAAAAGGGGATGTTGCACTTTGGATGTAACTAAAAATTGCGTTTAAAATTTGGATGGAAAATGGAAAATAAATAGCCCAAAGCAAAGCACCTATAAAAGGGAACTCAAGGCTCACATCAAGGTATCATCTATCTATTCAAAATCATTTTTATTGTCCATTACATTTTAGAGTTTTGAAGCATTCAAGGACAAAACTCTTTGGTGTTGAAAATCCAAGGGACGAAAAACCTCTTAGTTATCCATAGCTGGATTATTAAGGATAAAAATCCTCATATCCATTTAGGTAATCCTCGCAAGGACTGCATTTGAGCTCATTAATTGCAATTGTTTGATTTAAATTGGCAAGCAAATCATTGAAAATCTTTAAGACTAAAAGATAGGTGGATATTTTCGAAGATCTTTAGATTTATAATTGCATATTTGGAGTAAAGTATCGCATTTAAGCTAATAGAAAATCTTAATTGGCGCCTTATGTCAGTAGTAAATCTTGTCGCTACCCTTATCAGGTAGCGCTGCCTACAAGCACCACATCACTCCAACACAAGATCACACTTAAAATATTGGAGCACATGCATTTAAGAAAAAGCACAGCATAGAGGAAATAGCCATACAATAGAGATCCCAGCATTTAAGGTGCTGCCACACCAAGACAAGAAAAGATCACAGCACCCAGGTAATGTTCATATCCACCACTGGTTTTGACCTAGTTTGTGAGTCACCACTGATGTGTTTACAGGTGTTGGCTATTTCAAAGATCACTTTCATATATTGCAGATTTTTGTACTTACTGATAACAGCTCAGAAAATTCAGATCTGTTGTTATGTGTCATTAAAAGGCATTTGATGGTCTTATCCAAAGTATCCATCGGCTTGAGGAAGTTTATATTCAATATTTGAAGTGCTATATATGGTTGACAAGAGTTGCAAATTATCCTACAATGCTGATTAGCATTAATCTGGACATCTCTTGCTGCCCAAGGGTTTGATATCTATTGCTGTTCTAAGATTTCATACTGTTACTCATTCAAAATCAGCGATCATACTGCTGTTCTAGGGTTTTGTAGTTGTTCATAAAAAAATCAGTAAGCAGATTGGTTAAACTTGGTCATCTACATGCTATATCTGTCGTGTTGTATTTAAGTGTTTATATTGGCATTGCAAGGGCTTGAATTTGACATTGCATATTTGATTTACAAGGGTTTTGGAATACTTTATTAATTTTGACCAGCTAAGGTTGTGCATTTGATTATTGTTTCAGCTTGTACATGTTTGAATAAATCACCTATTTCCTAAAGTAGTCCAATTGGAAACATAGGAGGTTCTCAACAGAAGCTGACTCTGTCAAAACAAAAGAATTGCTGTTTATTTATACAGTGGATGTCTTGGTAATGCAATTCTGAACACTAATCAAAAAAAAAAATCAACCATAATTTTTGCATTCCAGATCATGTTCATCATATAAATAATAAATCTTCTCAGGATCCACATAGCATTAGATGGAATGTTTTGCAGTTGAACCTTATCTCTAGTAGGAAACTCCTCAAAGTCAAAAACACGTGCTGTCTCAATGCTCCTAATGACACTTCTGCAAAGATGGACAGTACCCAGCTGCACAAAAGAAGTCCAGACATCGAGACTTGCGTCACATTATGAGCATATAAGGAGATTTAAGAAATAAGAAAACGGCTTCATTATCATTCGGCAGGAAATTAATTGTTTGATTTCATTTCTTTTCTTTTTAAGGAAACATGTATTTTGACAATTCAAGATCATATGTTAGCTTCCTAGGTTAAACTCAGAATATCAAAGTAAAATTAAGCCATAGAATTACCTTAAAGTATACTTTAAAAAGTTGACAAGTTACATACAGTGCTCCAAGTCTTTTAGGCCCTTTACCCTGTAATTCAAATATGTGAAAATTATCAAAAGATCAGTCAAAACGTTTTACTAGTGCAAAAACATACTATTATTTTCCTTTAAGATACTGTGTCACATTACTAATTTCTTTTAACAACAAAGATAGTAATAATGTAACCAAATGCATTAAGCTCCATCTGACGCTACGCACAAACTCCTTACTGGAATTTCTCAGTATATTGAGTTCACATCAAGGTTAACTGCATGGCATAATAACAAAGATATATATGCATAGCCCCAATGTAGATGGATTGGCAAGGTTTGGTACGCTTCTGAGCTTGGTGATGAAGTCAAAACCTAGTAATACAAAACTCAAAAAAATAGAAAACAAATAGAAAAAATGAAACCCCCCCTTGCAATTCAACAAAATGATCTTACACAGCAAATTGGTGTCTAGCTTGGCTGAGACATAAACTTCAGAAAGATTTATTTTCATGCTGGCCCAAAGGCACGGCATATTTAAATTTGATGGAACAAAGAATTACATTGATCTAACAGTAGGGTTCATTGGAATCTCTTAACAAAAAACCTAAGACTTGAGCTTGCCTGCAACAGAAAAAGACTCAAAAGTTCAGCTTTGACCAATAACAGTTCATCCGGATTAAAAAGCCTAACTCCCTTTAGTTGACATATCAAAATAGTATCAGATATTTGACATATTTTAATCATGGATATCTGATACCGTATCAAAATAGTGAGTTTAGTTTTATTACAAATAACAGGCCCTTGGTGCATATCAAATTTTATAACACAAATTGTATACATGCATGATAAAAGATAACATATAACCTGGGGATTGAATAACTGTTAATTCAATTCAACTTATTATTCTAATTTCAATTTAGAACTATTTATCTATGAATGACAATTCTATGAATATCAAAGTTATTTCAGAAAAGAATTCAGAATGTATGCCAACACCATAACCTTGTATTTGAACTCGCTTGATGATGATGAATATATATATATATATATATATATATATCACTGAACTTTGCTGCTGTTTATATCCAACACTTATCGATTTCGGTATC
>MU225441.1:1840978-1856911 GCA_018584345.1 Thuja plicata
ATTATCAACACTCCCTCTTAGCTAGGGAAGATAAAATCATATGTATCACATTTCTCATGATAATAAATCTCACATATCTTGTGAAGATAAGCATCACATAACACGTGATGATAAGTATCACATAACTCGTGATAAAAGTCTCACATATCTCGTGAAGACAAAACATCACATAACACGTGATGATAAGTATCACATAACTCGTGATAGTTAAAGGATGGTATGCTTGAGAATATCACATTCTCCTTATACATCCTAGCTATGGTATGTGCACTAACATTACGTCAGATAATGTCTACCATAACAAATCATGGCACATCCATGAGTGATATCAAGTCAACATGATATCAATATTACAAGATCGTCATCTTATAATATTTGAATACAAGTATTTATCTCCAAAAGATCGTCACCTTTTAGATATGAATACAGGGGGTAGAGCCCATTATGTCATATATCAACACATATGACAAAAGACGTTTACACATTAAACATCTTATATTATACATATATCAATAAAGACTACAATGCAAATTATAATTCAATCATACCAAGACTTTTCCTGAAGTGTTCAACTTTCACTCTGGCAAGTGGCTTGGTTAGTATATCTATTGTCTGATCTCCTGTACTGATATATTCCAACTGAAACACATTCTTATCCACCATGTCTCTTACATAATGATAAGGAATCTCTATATGCTTGGATCTATCGTGAAATACTGGATTCACAGAAAGTTTTATACAACTTTGATTATCACAACGGATGAATGTCAGTCTCAGGGGCTTACTGAATAATCCCACAAGTAGTTTCCTGAGCCATACTGCTTCTCTTGCTGCCATAGAGGCAGCACTGTATTCGGCCTCTGTAGAACTTTGAGCCACTGAAGACTGTTTACTGCACATCCAAGCTATCATGGCGGATCCTAAACTGAAGCAGCAACCTAAGGAGCTCTTTCTATCAGTTACACTTCCAGCCCAATCAAAATCTGTGAATCCATGTAGATTCAAGTCAACTTTCTCATATTTGAGTCCATAATTTGGAGTACCTTGCAAGCATCTCAAAATATGCTTTACAGCCATAAGATGAATCTCCTTAGGCTCACACATAAACTGACTCAAAGCATTTACTGCATAACATATATCCGGTCTAGTATTAACCAGGTACATCAAAGATCCAATTATCTGCCTGTAGAGGGTAGGATCTGCAAATGGAGAATCTGTTGCTGCCTCCTTTAGTTTATGAAGGTTTGTTTACATGGGAGAAGACATGGGTCTGCAATTTATCATACCAAATCTCTTCAATATGTCCAGGGTGTACTTTCCTTGATTAAGTACAATGCAATCTGAGTTTTGTCTAACTTCCAATCCAAGAAAGTAATGTAGAAAGCCTAAATCCTTCATTTCAAACTCTTTATCAAGGTCCCTTTTACATTGATCAATAAGGTGATCTTCTCCTGTAATTAACAGATCATCAACATATAAGATTAATATTAACATATCTTCTTTGCTTTGCTTAAAGTAAAGATTTGGATCTGCATCATTCTTAGAAAATCCCAACTTCATGAGATAGCTATCAATTCTTTCATACCAGGCCCTAGGGGCCTGTTTAAGTCCATAGAGAGCTTTCTTTAACCTGCACACATGAGATTCTGCAGTATGAATCTCAAATCCTTCCGGTTGCTCTAAGTAGACTTCTTCCTCTATTTTTCCATTTAGGAATGCAATCTTTACATCCATCTGATCAACGTTCCATCATTTGGCTACTGCAATGGCTAGAACAGCTCTGACAGTGGTATATCTAGCGACTGGTGCAAAGGTTTCCTCATAATCAGTTCCTTCTTTCTGTGAGAAACCTCTGGCAACAAATCTAGCTTTATGTTTTTCTATACTATCGTTTGCAGCATACTTCATTTTAAATAGCCACTTGGATGAAACAATAGACTTTTCCTTTGGTCTTGGAACTACTTCCCAAACATCATTCATTAAGCCACATAGCTGGAAAATCTTCGAGGTCTTTTACTTTCTCTAAAGGTCCCTGAAGGAGCTGCAAACTTCTTTGCTTCTTCCATTGTTTTGGTGGCACAAAGTGGTCTTTTCTTAATGTTCTCTTGAGGTGAGTTTTGCTCTTCATTTTCATCTTCTTCAAGATACTCCCTCTGAAACTCAGGAGCAGGATCCTTTTCTTGATCTGAAGGTGAAGTATTACTTTCTGACTCAATAGAGTTTCTAGCCCTTTTAAAAGCTAGATCTTCTTCAAATATTACATCTCTGTTGAGTTCAATATATCTGTGTCCAGGTATAAATACTCTATAGGCTTTAGAAGTTTCACTATACCCAACAAAGATTCATTTTCTTCCAGAAGGTTCTAGTTTTGTTCTCTTTTCTTTAGGTACATGAAAATAAACAGGACATCCAAATATCCTTAAATGAGTGATATCTGGCTTTATACCTATGAAAAATTCTTCAGGAGTTTTGTCTTCAATGTGAGAATGAGGACATATGTTTTGTATGTATACAGCAGTGTTAGAAGCTTCTACCCAAAGATAGGTTTCCAAGTTTTGATCAAGGAGCATGGCTTTAGCTGCTTCTACAATTGTTCTAGTTTTCCTCTCAGCAACCCCATTTTGTTGAGGGTTGTAAGGAACAGTAAACTCGCTCTTAATCCCGGTTTCTTTACCAAATTCTCTAAAGATGTCAGAAGTGTATTCCTTCCCATTATCAGTTCTTAAGGTTTTTATTTTCTTTCCAGGGGAGTTTTCAGTAAAAGATTTGAACTCTTTAAATTTCCTAAGGATCTCTTCTGATTCTTTCCATTTGAGAAAGTAGATCCAGGTTAATCTGGAGAATTCATCAACAAATATTACATAGTATAGCAACCCCCCACTGATAAGACGGACATGGGTCCACATAGATCAGAGTGAACCAGTTCTAAAATATTACTCGTTTTACTAGAACTACTTCGAAAAAAGCCCTTAGTATTTTTGCCTAGGGCACACCCCTTACATGTACCTCATACAAGTAACCTTTCCTTTGCCCTATAGTTATTGCTTTCTTGATAGAAGAATTCTTTGGCCAGGCCAGAACTTTGCTATCCATGAATGTTACTCTATACCCATTATCCTCAAGTGCAGATATGGAAACTAGATTCCTCTTGATGCCAGGAACATAAAGGGCTCCGGTGAGTTGGATAGACATGCCTGACTTCAATTTGATGGTGCAGGTCCCAACACCTTTTACTGGATATGTATTGTCGTCTCCAATGGTTACTTCATCAATTTCTTCTATCATAAAGTCCAATAGTTCTCTATACACGGTGATGTGTCTCAATGATCCACTGTCGATTATCCAAAAATTAGATTTGTGGATACTTGATTAGAGAGAGCAGAACAAAATACATGTTTCTCTGAGTTATGCTCCTTTTTATTCTTTTTCACTTTGGCAAATGTGGCTAATTGTTTAAGTCTATCTGGACATCTAGCTGCATAGTGCCCATATTGGTCACACCTAAAACATTGAATGTGAGAGGTATCCCTTTTTTATGAACCTTTTTCCTGATGGTCCTTCCTCTTCTTAAAGTGTTTCTTCCTGCCTTTCTTGTGAAAGTTTGCATTTAACACTTGGAGATCCTCATCTATATTCTTTTGTTTGATTCCTTTCTTGTTTTGTCTTGACTCTTCCTAAAGACAGTCAGACCTTAGTCGATCAAAGTTTGGAAATTTTGACCTTGCAATAATGCCTTGAACAAAGGTTTCCCAAGTGTTTGGAAGGCCATCTAGTGCAATAAGTGTCAATTCTTTGCTCTGAATTGTATATCCAAGTACCGTTAATTCATCCCTTAAGAGTGTAGATTCTCATAAAGTATGCATTGATTGATTCTCCTTTATTCATACTTATATGATTAATTTCCCTCTTTAGTGCTAAGGTCTAGCTAGCATTGTTTATCTCGTACGTTCTTTCGAGTGATTTAAACATATGGTAGGCAGTCTCATATTTTGTTAGAATTGGGTGGTCTCTAACACCATCAACTATGACCTTCATAGCCTTTTCATTTCCTTCAATCCAATTTGATTTTTCTAGATCATTTTCTGGCACTTCCTTTTCTTCTTTTATGAAAGACTCAACTTTATTTTCTCTTAGAATCATTTTGATCCTGAATTTCCATGATGAGAAATTGTTCCCTCTTTCAAGTCTATCTTCAAATCTGATAGTGCTCGCCATAGAAATGTGAGAAATGTGATAGTTTAAAATTGATATCAAATTTCTCAAGTTTGATAGCTTCTTGGATCTTCCATTACCAGAGCTCTGATACCATGTTAATTCAATTCAAACTTATTATTCTAATTTCAATTTAGAACTATTTATCTATGAATGACAATTCTATGAATATCAAAGTTATTTCAGAAAAGAATTCAGAATGTATGCCAACACCATAACCTTGTATTTGAACTTGCTTGATGATGAAATATATATATATATATATCACTGAACTTTTCTGTTGTTGATATCCAACACTTATCGATTTCGGAATCTTCTATAAACATATTGTTCACCGTATATATATATGGGATGTAATGAATAAAGGGTCACGTCTATGATAGACGTGACTCCTCAAGGAATCACGCCTATCATAGGTGTTAATGTTTGTAGCTTCAGTCGTATGATCATTAGAATACATATAATATATGTTGATTAATAATAATATAATATATATGTTATATTATTATTAATCATATGAAATTTAATATTTAATATTAAATTATTCTTAATTAATAATTGATTGATGAAACTGTTAAATTTTAGGTCAAAATATATGGCTTTTAATTTTCTTTTATAAATTCAATATATATATATATATATATATATATATATATATATATATATAATAATCTCAATATATATAATCTAAGAACATGGAGCGCAACCGGGAGCGGGCGGGAGGAGGACGTTTGAAAAAACTGCATCCTAGCGGCTACTAGAAGCAGCCATTGCAGATGAATGTGCAGAGACCTTTCATAAACCATGAAGGTCTGGATTACAAGAGAGAAGAGTGGGGAAACCGAGCTCCACAAAATACTATGTATTGGGAGAGACCTTAATCAAAAAAATTTCACTTTCAAAACCCTTCGGGCGGTGCGAAACATTCATGGCCCAAAGTGCATCTGAAGGGGAGCACTGCAACTACGGGGAGAAACAATAGGTTCCCGCAAAAAGATAAACAAAAGGCTTTCGAACGAGTTTTCGACTTCAGACAGATTGAAGGGAAGTCTTGGAAACCCAAAGTAACAGAGAAGGCGGCGGTGGATCCTATCGAGGTATTTCCTAGGGTAGAATTTGCTACAGTTTCTACCATTTCAATTTAAAATACAGTTTGGAATGAATCTATCTGTTTCCTAGAAAGTCGTGCTTTCTTTTTGAAATGGGCTGGGAAAAGGCCCTCTCTAGGTAGGATTAGGGAATGGTGCAATAAATCATGGGGGCAAGCCTTCACATTGAAAACAATGGCCAATGGTTTCTACTTAGTCACTGCACCATCCCCCCAAGATAAGGAGTGGGTATTAAAAAATGGCCCCTATATGATTGATGGGAAAGGCCTCTATATCATAGACTGGTCTAAGAACTTCGACCCAGAAACTGAGAAGATTCGGGAGCTACCCATCTGGGTGACACTACCAAACCTACCACACGAGTATTGGGGCTTTGAAACCCTAAGCATTATTGGAAACAGTCTTGGTAGTTTCATTAAAGCTGAAGAATGCCTACTGGAGAATAACTTGTCAACATGCCCTAAAATATTGATTCTTTGGCTGGAAGTTCATCCATTACCCGACACCCTTTTAATCTCAACCTAAACAGGGGTTTGGAAGCAAAGATTGATAGTGGATAACGAAAAAGACCTACGGGCAGATAACCCCAATGAAAACAAGGAGCCTGTTGAAAGTAATAACAAAAAAGGTAAAGCCCGAGAAGCCAATTTGATTAATAATAAGATTATCCAAATTACAGAACAAAGGCTGGGAAGTCCGAATCCAAATTCAGAGCTGCAAAGGATAATATCAGATAGAGCGGAAGTGAGTCTGGATATCACACACGCACAAGGGTTTCTACCGAGAAGCATGAAAGAAACTATAGATGGGATTTTGGCTAACGAATGGGGAGGGGTAGTTTACAGCCCTACCCCAAATTTGAATAACAATGGGGAAGAAACAACTCTAGATCAAGTTGGGGAAGAAACCATGGTGATAGCTATTCACAGAGAGCCGGGATAGCTAGAGAATTACAGTTCAGTTTGTGAGAAACCTTCTGAGCCCAACAATGGAATAATGGCTCTGTCCACAGAAATTACCTATCAGCCAAAGAAGTCAGGTGCAGAGTTGGAGCAGAGTGGTAGTACTGAAAAATGGGCAGAAGATTCTTCCTTTGTTAGGTGCTCCCCTAAACTAGTTAAAAACTACACTCTAGCTCAAGGCATGCTACCGGTAAGATCACATAGCGCTGATAGAGGCATAATATATAATTTCAATAGCTCAAAATTTGCTGAAGAGGATGGTTTTAAAGACATCCAAATCTCCCCGATCAGAAACTTGGAGTCCACCTTTGACACTGCTAAAGATAGCAATGGTCGGATTGGGGATTCTGATTCTGATTATAGTTCTCAATCGGAGGAAGAGGAGGAAGATGATCTTGGCATCTCTGACACCTTCAGTCTGACATATGTTAGGACTATAGAGCAAATCCCCTCTGGAAAGACTAAACCCTATTTGGGAGAAAAGAAAAAAAGGGGAAGAAAATCAAACAAGGTGAAAATTGCCTTGGTTGGGAATGCAGCTAACCAGTCTAAACTACTGTTGACAGGGACGGGCTTTGCCCCTCCCCAAGCGCCATGAAAACCTTATCATGGAATGTCAGAGGCTGCAATGCCCCTGACAAATTTTGCATGATCAAAAGAGCTTTTGATAAGGTGAAACCAGATATTATCTTTCTATAAAAAACAAAGCTTAGCGGAGAAGAGTTACCTATATTTGCTAATAAATTTCGTAGGTGGAGATGTTTCTCAGAGGCACAAGGAGCCTCCGGGGGATTGTGTATTTTGTGGGCAGATTCCTCAATAAAAGTAAATATCAAAGAAATAAATAGATTTTGGATTTGGGTGGAAGTCAAGTCCAAACAACTCCACACATGTTTCCAAGCCATTAATATTTATGGCCCTAACAGCCCAAGTCAAAAGCAAGTTCTATGGCGGGAGTTAACAGGAATCCTAAACAATAATCCGAGGAATCTTCCTATTAGGCGGAGATTTTAATGCTATTTTAAATCCTTTGGAGAAAAAAGGTCGGTGTGGTTGGGCAAGACAAAGTCAAAGGGATTTTTAAGATTTTGTGACAAAGAATGGCTTAATTGATCTAGATTTGAGGAATGGTCAATTTACATGGACAAATAGGAGTGGATTCTTGAATATAGCGGAAAAACTGGACAGGTTTCTATTAGCTGGAAATTGGGCAGCTACCAAATGGACATGCATAGCAGAGATCTTACCTATTACAGGATCGGATCACTACCCGAATAGTATAAGGCTTCAGGAGGACATAGCCCCTGATAGAGCCCCCTTCAAGTTTGAAGCCATGTGGCTTAGACATGCCACTTTCAAAGAACAAGTTACACAATGGTGGAATCGGGCTCCGGAGAGAAAAGGCTATAAGGCTTTTGTATTTGCTAAAAAGTTACTATACCTCAAAGAGCAATTAAAAGGCTGGAATAGGGATGTCTTCAAGAATATATTTAAGGAGAAAGAAACCCTAGAAAGAGAATTGGACAAGTTAAATTCCTATGTTATAGCTAATGGGATGAACGATGCTAACTTTAAAGAAGAGAATAGGCTAAAAAAACTATATAGTGAGGTCTTATGTCGGAAAGAAACGTTCTGGAGACAGAAATCAAAAGAGTTGTGGCTTAAAGAAGGGGACAAAAATACTTCCTTTTTTCACAACTCGGTTAAAGTGAAAAGATCTCAGAATAAAATTTACTCTATTCAAAACAATGAAGGTGTGCTGCTGGAAGACCAGGATGCAGTAAATCAGGAAGCAATAAGATACTTCCAAAGCATTTTTGGGGGGGAGCCAGCGGACCTAAATCAGAAGCTAGATATTCAGAATTTTATTCCAGAAAGTATATCGACTGACCAGAATGAAATGTTGAAGCAACCGTGCACTATGAAGGAAGTCAAAAAGGCAGTTTTTAGTATAGGAGCACAGAAGGCTCCAGGTCCGGATGGGTTTTCAACCCTATTCTATCAACACTTCTGGGACTTGGTTGGGACTGAAGTGTGGGAGGTGGTTGAAGAATCTAGGGTGGATGGCTTTCTTTTTCAGGATTTCAATAACACTTTCATCACCCTTATCCCTAAGAAGGAGGACAGATTGTCTTTTGACGACTTTAGACCTATTTCCTTATGTAATACCATTTATAAGATCATTTCTAAAGTCATGGCAAATAGGTTGAAATCAGTCTTAAAGTCTATTATATCTGAAGAGCAGAGTGGGTTTACCCCAGATAGATCTATATATGAGGGTATTATAGTGGCATATGAAGTCATACACACCCTCCATCAAAACAAGGCAGAGAAGATGATGATTAAACTAGATATTAGGAAAGCCTATGATGCAGTGAATAGGGATTTCCTTATCAACGTTCTCAAATGTTTTGGTTTTTGTAAGGAATGGATTCAATGGGTGCAATGTTGCATTCAGACGCCTAGGTTCTCTGTTCGAGTAAATGGCAGCCCTCAGGGTTTTTTCATATCCAACAAAGGCATTCGCCAAGGAGACCCGATCTCCCCATTTTTGTTCATTATTATGGCGGAGGTTCTGGGTAGGCTAATTAAATCCAAAAGGCAATTGGGAATTTCAAAAGGTATTAAATTGGTTGGAGGGTTAGATCCTTTGACACACCTACAGTTTGCTGATGATACCAACCTTTTGGGAGAGGCCTCCCTTCGGAAAGCAAGAACTATCAAAAAAACTTTGGATGACTACAGTAATGCTTCTGGACAGTGCATTAACTGGCAAAAATCTGAGGTTTACTTCTTTAACGTAGACCACAGAAAGCAGAGAGCCATATGTAGAATTATAGGGATAAGTGGTGGTCGATTACCAAGCAAATACCTGGGAATCCCCCTATTCAAAGGTGCTTCTAAAGAAAGTTTGTGGAAAGATTTGATTGTGGAAAGATTTGATTGAGAAGTGCACTAAAAGAATGGAAGGATGGAAGAGCATATGGCTAACCTTTGCAGGCAGAATTCTCTTACTCAAGTCAGTAATCAATGCCATCCCCATCTTCTCTATGATGTGCCTTAAAATTCCCAATAAAGTTAATCAGATTATAGCAGAGAGAATGAAAGTTTTTATGGAATGGGAAAAGTGAGGAAGAGAAACGACCTCTCATAGCTTGGAGTAAAGCCTGTAAACCAAAAGCAGAAGGTGATGCTGGTTTGAGAGAATGGAATTTGATGAATGAGGCACTAGGTGCTAGCTAGTCTGGAGCATTTTCCAAAACCCAGAGTTACTATGGGTCAAATTATTGCAGGCCAAATATCTAGATTCAATGGAAGCGGAGAGAATCCTTACTACCCCGAATCCTCATAAAGGCTCAGCGGTGTGGAATTTTGTTACTAGCTGTAGACCTATTATCACACAACATCTTACATGTCAGATTGGTAACAGTGAAAAGGCAAAGTTTTGGGATGATTCATGGAATGGCAATCCCGTTTTGTCAGTTAATCCTGAATATCACGGTCTAAAATGCCTTTTTCAAATAGATGGGGGGAGTATGTATGTGATTATGTGGAAGTGAAGCAGGGCCCACTAGGTGAAATTTGGGGATGGAAGCAAATAGACAATATGGGGCTGAGTGTCCAGCAATTAGATGCAATGAAAGAGATTCTGGAAACTCGAAATGTGACTATTACAAATGACAGAGACACAATCATATGGTGTGCTGCTAGCAGTGGCAAGTATTCGGTAAAGCTTGGTTACCAACTCCTTCAGAGAACAGAGGACCCGGAGGATTGGCCCTCTAGGATGCTGTGGAGCAAGGAATGCCTCCCCAAAGCGGGGGCCTTTGCATGGTTAGCAACCAAAGCAAGAATCTTAACAGGAATGAGAAGACAAAAGTTTGGAATGCAGGGGCCGACAAGATGCCTATTATGTGAAGAAGCGAATGAAGATGTAAATCATTTGTTGGTTTCCTGCAAAATTACTTCAGAATGTTGGGAGATGCTTAAGAGAAAAGTGGGCTGGCATGCTCCCTTGCCCAATAAGTTGAAGGATATCTTCTGTGGTTGGCCAAAACCACCAATGAAGTCTACTTTTTCGGCTGCTTGGGCAGCAAGGCCCTCTATTCTGATATGGGAGGTGTGGAAAGAGAGAAATCGGAGGCTCTTCCAGGAGAAAAAATAGGAAATTATTAGGCTGAAACAAAGGATTAATCATGCCATAGAAGAAACTATGAATGCATATGCCACAACAATCCCTTTATCTACCCCCTTTAGTAGGATGGATCAGTATTTACAAAAGGCCTGGCCAGGACTGAAATGCAAAAATGGGCAGTTAGGATCAACAAGAGCAAGAAAACAGCAAACTCGGGAAGGTGTCACTTGGGATGCTCCTAAGAAAGGTTGGATCAAAGCCAACTTTGATGGGGCTTCACAGGGAAACCCGGGGCCATCAGGTGCAGGGGCCATTCTTAGGGATTATAGTGGGGAAATTTTGGCTTATCGTGCAATAAGGTTAAAAGCGGGAACTAATAATGTAGCCGAGGGAAACGTTGCATTACTAGCAGTCAGAATGGGTGCTGCTTTGGGAGTCCAGAAACTCCATCTGGAGGGTGATTCCTTGGTGCTGATTAATGCTTTCAAAAATGGGAAGACAGAGGCCTGGCACCTCCAGCCATTGGTAAACTCTGTCATGTCAATAATCCGGAATTTTTCAGAATTTTGAATCACTCGTACAAATAGAGAAGGCAATAATGAAGCTGATGTGCTTTCGAAATGGGCTTTATTCTTTGATAAAGTTGGAGAATTGAGATTGGAAAATTTGAAACTTAACGGTTAGTTTCTTTATGATCGAAGTTTCTAAATTGTGGAAGCGGACGTATGAGTGGCATGTCAAAGTGGATGATGAAGTGGACACCCCTGCTGAAGTCAGCATGATGGCATCCGAATTATATTTAAATGGTGGGAAATCAAAATGATTTCGACGGCGCTCGCAAAGTGGTAAATTAATTTCTCATTTCAAAATATGAGCCGAACTCGTGAGAACAAACACCGTAGAGGGAGGATTTGACATTTACACACCATGCATTAATGGGTGTTATGATGGATTAGACATCGTGCAGAAGGAGATGGACAAGCTTTAAAGTGGCATTACTCCCAGCGAAAGTGTCATTGCTTAACTAACAATCTTTCTCTCACTTTTCGTAGCTTTCTATCTTATTGCTGGTTTTGACAAGGCAGCGAAGATGCACGCAAATTTCACAATGACAACCAAGCGGCAAATGAAATCATTCCCGAGGTGTTGCTAGCAAAGAGCGGATTGCAGGTTTGGTCAAAATCAAGACAGCAATGATGAAGGCGGTGATGGGTGTTCTGGGCCCAAAATTCCAAGAATTTCTTCTCATGCCCAGAGACAACACGGCTATTATATCAATGGTGGTTGCATGGGGCTTAGAATTGGGCGAGTCAACGGATATAGTCAAGTGGCTAGCGGAGGCTTTGTTCGCTGAAGACCTTTTGGGTGGTTTGGAATCTATTTTAGAATGGGTAATGCCAGGAGTGGCACAGACATCTCTGAATGCATTGAAGACGTTGCCGAAGCAGAGGAGCATGGGCCGATACCCTTCATTAGGTGGGTAGGCAACGAGAGTAGTGATGCCTACTATGATCAGAGAAGGGCTGAATGGGATAAGATCAAAGAAGAGATTCGGAGCCATGTTGAACCGAATGTAGCAATGGAAGTGGAAGCACAAGGGGCAATTCCGCGGAGGACAAGAATAGTGATGTCACGAAGGGCTAGGAATTACCCTGCTACATAATCAGGCCAGAAGGTTGAAGAGTAGGCGGTTTGGTGTCTACTGCTTTAAATCTTTGCAAATTTTGTAAATTCGAAAGTCATAGCCATATAGATAGTTTCCTGTTACGATTTATAATGTTTCTATCTAGTTGCCTGGAATGAAGGCTTTTTTGGAAGTTTTTGAAATGCCTGATATAATATATCAAATTGTAAGCATGGGAAGTGTTGGCTGCTTTCTGTTTATAGCCGAGGGCTGGATATAGTTTTATTGAAGTATACTTATGTAATACTTTATGTAATGCTTTTATATTAATAAAAAATCTTCTATTACCGACCAAAAAAAAAATAGTCTCAATATATATATAATATATATAGTCACTATATATATATTACTTATATAGTAATAGATATATTAATATATTAATATTTAATATTATGCTGTATGAATGAGACTTGCTTTCAAAATATTGTATATGCTTATCTTCAATCAACCAGCAATTGAGTAAATATAGAAGATATAATAATATAGAGGCATGTCTCCTTGAGGAGACATGACTCTATATAATTATGTCTCTTCAACATACAAATTAGAACCCGATAATGTTAATCGGTATTATCCATATATTAAACATTGCTAACAGTCTGCATGACACAGTCGATTATGTAGGCTTATCGCACATAGTATATTATGTGCTTTGCACATAATACTATTATGTGCTTTGCACATAATACTATTATGTGTGCAGCACATAATACTATTATGTGCGCAGCACTTATCCCTTTGAAACCGATACAATTCAGTATTAAACAATTTGTAATAACAAACCGATGCAAATCGGTATTTGTAAGGTTGTTACATTTATTTGATTTAAACCGATATCAATTCAATATGTAATATAAGATTAATATTGTTTATTTATCAACTATAATATACATTATACATTATATATGTATATTGATATATATAATAATATCATTATCATTATATATATTAATATGCATATATAATGTAGAATAATATTATCTCATATTGTTTTAACAATATTATCAATTCAATGATGTTAATTTAATTCAATATTATAAAGAGATAATGATAAATATGTATATTAATATATATAGTAGTAATGACCATTATTATCATATATATATTAATATATCAGTTATTTATTTTCTCATAATATTATGATCATTTTATCTGATCGAAGCTATGAACATCAACACTCCCTCTTAGCTAGGGAAGATAAAATGCACATCACAATAAGCTCATAAATTGTGAAGGTTTGTTCCCAAGTGGATTGCCTCCATCGGCAATTCTATCCACAGTTCTTAGGTGGATTGCCTCCATCGGCAATTCGATCCACAAGCTCTCGTATGGATTGCCTCTATCGGCGATTCTATCCAAAAACTCACAAGCTTCAGGTTGTGGATTGCCTCAATCGGTGATTCTATCCACAAGCTCTCGTGTGGATTGCCTCTATTTCTATCCACAAACTCACGAGCTTCAATGTGTGGATTGCGTCAATCGGCGATTCTATCCACAAGGTCTCGTGTGGATTGCCTCTATCGGCGATTCTATCCACAAACTCGCGAGCTTCAATCTGTGGATTGCCTCAATCGGCGATTCTATCCACAAGCTCTCGTGTGGATTGCCTCTATCGGCAATTCTATCCACAAACTCACGAGCTTCAGTGTGTGGATTGCCTCAATTGGCGATTCTATCCACAAGCTATCTATCACAATAGAAGATCAAGTTATTGTAAGATCGACACCTTCCAATAACTTTAACAAATACAAGTGATAATCATTTGGAAGTCGTCACTTTCTTATGATTCACACAGGGCCCATATGGTTATAAAATAACATTAATATAATAATCAAAAATCATGTCAAGTTTACCTCAGAAGTGTTCTTATCTTTGTCAGTGAACTCCCTCTCAATCATAAGGTATCTTGAATTTCTTTTAGAATACATATTTCTCTGAACATACATTTGAATTATTGACTTCAGCAAGGGAAACTTGCATTCTAAGTCTGTCAGGACACTTTCTTGCAGTGTGACCATAATTGTCGCATCTAAAACATTGCATTGTAGAGACGTCTCTAGGTTTCTTGAATGGTTGTTGATCATATGACTTCTCGCCCTTTTTCCTCTTTGAACTAATGACGAGAACCTGAACATCTTCTTTAGTGGAGTCCATGATTCCTCTAGATTTCAGGTTATACTCTTCTTGAATGCAGTCAGCTTTTAGTCGATCAAATTTAGGGAGTTTGGCGTGTGCACTTACTCCTCTAAAGTTTTCCCATGAAATAGGGAGCCCGTTTAGAGTTATCATAGTTAACTCTTTATTATCATAAATGTGACCAATAGAAGAGAGTTGATTCCTTAATTCAGTTATCCTCATAAAGTATGAGGTGATAGTCTCTCCTTTACTCATTTTAATATTCGAGAGTTGATTTTTAAGGGTAAGGATTTTGCAGGTGTTGTTGATCTCAAACATATTTTCCAGGGCTTTGAGCATGTCATAAGTAGAATCTAACTTTGTGATGATAGGTAGTAGATGATTTTTCACTCCATCCACTAATAATTCCATTGCTCTAGTATTGCCTTTTTCCCATTTATCCAGCTCGTCTTTTCCATTAGGTTTAAGAGGATTTTCTATTATTGTCTTTAGCTCATTCTTCCTTAATACCAACATCATTCGAAGTTTCCATGATCTTAATTCGGTTATCCTCATAAAGTATGAGGTAATAGTCTCTCCTTTACTCATTTTAATATTCAAGAGTTGATTTTTAAGGGTAAGGATTCTACAGGTGTTGTTGATCTCAAACATATTTTCCAAGGTTTTAAGCATGTCATAAGTAGAATCTAACTTTGTGATGACAGGTAGTAGATTATTTTTCACTCCATCCACTAATAATTCCATTGCTCTAGTATTGCCTTTTTCCCATTTATCCAGCTCGTCTTTTCCATTAGGTTTAAGAGGATTTTCTATTATTGTCTTTAGCTCGTTCTTCCTTAATACCAACATCATTCGAAGTTTCCACGATTCAAAATCAGAGGCACCTTCAAGTCTGTCTTCGAGTCTCATTCCATTTGTCATTCTGTAGGTACGAGATTTCCAAAAATCTGATCTTGATCTTCCTTCAATCTAATCGGATCTTCCTTCAAGCGGTTTAGGCTTTAACGAAAGAACCTAGCTCTGATACCATGTTAAATTTTAGATCAAAATACATGGCTTTTAATTTTCTTTTATAAATTCAATATATATATATATATATATAATAGTCTCAATATATATATAATATATATAGTCACTATATATATATTACTTACATAGTAATAGATATATGAATATATTAATATTTAATATTATGCTGTATGAATGAGACTTGCATTCAAAATACTGTATATGCTTATCTTCAATCAACCAGCAATTGAGTATAAATATAGAAGATATAATAATATAGAGGCATGTCTCCTTGAGGAGACATGACTCTATATAATTATGTCTCTTCAACATACAAATTAGACCCAGATAATGTTAATCGGTATTATCCATATATTAAACATTGCTAACAGTCCGCATGACACAGTCCATTATGTAGGCTTATCGCACATAGTATATTATGTGCTACGCACATAATATTATTATGTGCGCAACACTTATCCCTTTGAAATCGAGACAATTCGGTATTAAACAATTTGTAATAACAAACCGATGCAAATCGGTATTTGTAAGGTTGTTACATTTATTTGATTTAAACCGATATCAATTCGGTATGTAATATAAGATTAATATTGTTTATTTTATCAACTATAATATACATTATACATTGTATATGTATATTGATATATATAATAATATCATTATTAT